>AWOL01S0029233.1:33964-55849 GCA_000715115.1 Nicotiana otophora | reverse complement strand
TCGAGTTTTTCTCACACAATTTGGCATACTAGATTTCATTTGGAACATGACTCAAAGCCATAATATTTTAATACACAAGCCGTACATTGAACATATATCTTTTGACATAAGGCTCATTCGGAATAATCGAGTTTATAAGGAATAACTCGGAACATAGGAATTAGGAACTTGAGCCAACCATGCCTGAAACTTATGGGAATATCATGAAATTCAATTCTAAGAGAGTAGTTTAGCCAACATACCTAGAATTCGCCCCTTAATAATACTACGATGATCCACTACACTAAGAAACTTCAATCTACAATAATAACATCCAATGGAACCAATATTAGTAATAAATTCCATAATTTAGGCCATTTAGGCACTTTATGAAACACCTAATAGCCATGAATCTCTATATCTCTTAACCATAGAATTAGTTCATCCAACTACTACCATTTACCAACAATTTATCCCACCGTCATTCTTAAACAATTCTTAACTTCCAACACCATATACATGACCATCCATCCACACCCAACCAAAACCATCATATAATCACCTTTCAATCTCTACAATTGTTATGTATTTAAATTGGGAACTTATGGATTCCAATCACCATACCATAAGTTATAACACACATTTCATACATAAATAATCACCATAGATTAGTTAGAGATGGCAGACATACCTCTTGTAGTGAGACTCTTGAAAATCCCAACTTGTAGGGTTTTTGACCAATTTGGGGATTTGAATGGAGATCTATGGATCTCAACATTTATCTTTGTTAATATAGGCGTTTAGGAGTAGTAATCAACTCAAACTACTCCAAAAACATTACCTTGGTTCATGGGAGGGAAGTGTTGGGCGGATTTCCCTTGATATGCAAGCCCTAGTTCAAAGAAATGACTTAGACCCTCTCTCTACCCGGCCTTGGGGGTATTTAATGGGCTGCTACGTGCGTGGTCGCGCACCTGGGCAAGTGACCGCGCATCTGGTCACGCACCAGAGGCATAATACCCTCTAAGATTCACAGCCGCGTATCTGGGCGCGCATATGGCATAGGTACGGTAAAATGGCCATAACATTCTATAAAAATATCCAAATGATGAACGGTTTGATGCGTTGGAAACTAGACTCAAAGAGCTTAAGTTTGATTGGTATATAATCTCCTATGTCTTTATAGTTTGGAAGCATCATGCGTTTGAATTAGGATCTTGTGCAAATTAAGACATCCTTTTCACTTAATGTATCCAACTTGTTCCACACAAGTTCTTGCCATTCACAAAACGCCTTAGAGCCCGTTTGGACATAAGAAATTGTTTCCTTTTACCAAAAAATTTCACCTTTTCCCGAAATCCGCGTTTGTTCATAAAATTTCCAATTATCACTTGACGATGCATTTTGGACATTTTCGAAAATGTGAAAAACTCCAAAAAGCTATTTTTCAAAATTTTCATTCAAATCAATGACAAAACTTCAAAAACAACCCAAAATTATATTCATGTGCAAACACAACTCTAAGTTTCAAATATAATTTTCACTTGAAAAAGATTTTACCCCAATTTTGGAATTTTACAATTCTTATGTCAAAATGCCCACTTAGTACGTTCGAACACACCTTAAACATATATTTTTATTTCAAAATGATGTGGTTCTATCCCATGGGTCTCCTTGAATACACAAATACGTTATTCCCAAATATCGTTAGCGCACTTTAAAATATTAAATTATTAGAAAGTTTTTAACAGGGCCTTACAAAATCGACTCTCAAATCCCAATTTTTTATTTTTAGAAACTTTTTGTCATAAACACCAATTTCACTCAATGATTCATCAATTAAATGCAAAACACAATATGAGATTAATGAAAAATAATCACATCCGAGTCAAGAAACCTTACCCAACCCAAATTGGTGAACAATGCCTCAAAATCGCCTCAAACAGAGCTCCCAATCTCAAAATGTGAAATAATGAGTCTAAGTCCCAAAATCCCTTTTAAGAACCAACTACAGATTTCGCATTTGCGATCTGGGGTTCGCAAATGCGACCTCCGCAAATACAAACTCCAGAAGTGCGACCCATTGACCACAAATGTGAAGCCTGCTAAAATCAGAGAATGTCGCAAACGCGACCATTGACTTCGCAAAAGCAAAGTTTTACTCTACAAATAAACATTGCAAAAGCGACCACAAGGTCGCAAAGGTGACATGCCCAGGCCCCAAACCCCTTCGCAAATGCGACTGATACCTCGAAAATGCGAGGCTTGCTAATGCGAACTGGTTCTCACATTTGCGAGATCTGTAGCACCAACAACATCTGCATACTTAAACAAGTGCCAAACATTCTAAAACCCGTCCGAAACTTACCCGAGTCCTCAAAAATCACAACCGAGCGCCTGATTCCTACTAAACTAACTTGGAATGACACTAAGCCTTACACACATGTTTCAAATGATAAAATGGATCTATTTCATGTCCCAAAACAAAAATTCTGTCCTAATAGACACAAAGTTAACTCATGGTGAAAATTAATAATTTTGAAACCTTCAAATTGTCAACTTTCACCAAAAAGAACCAATTCATCCTAGGAACCTTTGAATTCAATTTGGGTATACTCTATAAGTCCAAAATCACTATACAAACCTATTGGGACCATCAAAATACCGTTTCAGCGTCCTTTCCACAAAAGTCAAACTTGGCTAACACTTCCAACTTAAACTTCCAAACTAGGAACTATGTATTTCAAATCAAACCAAAACCTCCCCGAAACCCAACCAACCATCCCTAAAAGTCACACAACCATAAATACACATATAGGAAGCTTCCAAGGGGGAAACAAGGCTTAAATACACAAAACAACCAGCTTGGTCATTATAGTTTCCAATCATCATTTGAATTTATGTATGTTGTAAACTTAACAAGATTAATCATCTGAATAAGCTTATCTTAAAAATAAAATATTCAAGACAAAAATAAGAATTTTTATAAAAAATATAGAATTATTCAATAACATAAAATGTTTAATTGTTATTTCATACAAGTATACATACAAGTTTGTTATACCTCATATTGTTTTACATAAAAGTACATCATAAGTTAATTGATGCGTCACACCCCGACCTCGGGGAGCGCGACCGTCATTCGCAGAGATAACCCGGCCAAGCAAGCCTGTAAATTGCCTTCTATCCGAACTCACCCATGAATAAAGAGAAGATATATTTCATTAATTACATAATGATAAGGTTACATGAACAATCCAAATTTCATTACCATTAGAACTGCATTTAAGATTTCTCAAAATATTACATTACACATTCGTAGTTTAGAAGTGGAAACATATGATACAAATACAACATTTCTAATTTGACTTCCAAAAACAAAGGTACTATCAACGCTATGTCTACGGAGCCTCTAATATATAAAAAAGAGTAGCATGAGGGTGCCGCAATAAGGCTCCGGCTATACGTCAAAACAATATACATAGCGGACAGGAGATACAAGACCCTGAAATGAAGTAGGGCTCACAAAGTCAGCTTAGGAGAGGGTATACTTCTATAACTGATCAATATAGTCTGCTATGGAACCACCTGCATCCATTAAAGATGCAGCTCCCCGGGCAAAGGGGACGTTAGTATGTATGGAATAGTACAAGTATGTAAAACTAAACACCCTGTCAATAGAACAAGTAACAATAAAAGGAGATGGAAACATGAAATCAACGAGAGCCTCAAACAGTGTAAATGTGTCAAGTTAGGGGAAAGATAAGGGGAAACAATCTCATCACATCAACACGGGGATTTACCCCTCAGTCACTCCTACATTGGCACGTGTAGTTTCGGGATTAGGTATTTTGACCTTCACTTCCACAATTAGGTATACTAACTTGCAATTGAAACATGATTTTAAATGACAACACCTTTTGTACATTGATCATACTAGATTACATTCTCAGAGGGAATCATTTTATGATAGGAACATTTTGAACACATTTTGAGTACATATAACTTTCAACACAACACTTATTTTAGAATTATCAAATCTATTAGGAAGGGCTCGGAACATGAGAAATAAGAAATTGTGCCAATCACAATCGAAACTTACGAGGACATCATGGAATTCGATTTCTACAAGAGGAAATCTTCATGGGGGAAACCTTCAAGAATACCCAATCATCCTCTTGGAACTCCAAATCCCTATGACGTAAATCCGAATAGGACTCCTGAGAAAAAGCCATGGTCTTATGTTTGTGAATCACCTCCTTCAACTGTAGCAGCAATGGATTGTCATATTGCTTCTCCTTGACTTCTATACCAAGCGATGATTTGCCCCTATTTTGCACAATAACCCATCTTTCACTAGAGGCTGTAAGATGAACCCCCATACTAGCTAACCAATGAACTTCCTTGGNGCCCCTATTTTGCACAATAACCCCTCTTTCACTAGAGGCCGTAAGATGAACCCCCATACTAGCTAACCAATGAACTTCCTTGGGGCCTTAGGTGAAATTTTACGGGGCCTTACACAATGTAAGCTATGTGGATATGATCCAGATGATTTATTTGAATGGATAGATAGAATCATGTCCGACCATAACCGGATTGTGCACAATGTCATCTAAGCTAGAAATATGTGGTGGTTCAAAGATTCTTTCACAAGTCAGTGCCCATGGGATATTGAATGTTCCTATTAATAATGCCTTGAGGATCCAACAAAATACTACCTGGTGCTAAAAAAGAAAAAGTGCAAATCATCTGCATAATAACTTCGAGAAAGGTATGAAAAAGGCGACCCATCAGTTGGCTCGCACAGCCACCCAGGTAAGTATGAATAACTATTCTACTATAACCCTCAGGAATGGCCAAATTTGCTAGAGGAAAATAACTATCTAATAGCCCCTAGTTGGTAAGATGACGAGGAAACCGCTTTTCCCAACAATCCTATTATACTAATGTATAGCCTTGTTAGCATCGTCTATATCCATGATTTTCCATCTATTGAACATTTCATTAACGATGGTGCAGAGCATGCCCCAAAGATCCCCAAAAAGAATGTTGTTTTGCCTTCAGGAGAAAAGCCACTATCTAGTGACATTGAAGCAACAATCAATTGGCAGTCCAAAATTCTATTTCTCAAAATAGAATCTTGTAACATCCCCACCTTGGGAGGTGCGATCGGCACACGATGCCCGAAAGCCCATGCGAACTAACGTTAGTTCTTACATTCTTTTTATCAATAAAATCTGGCCATTGTGGCCTCCAAATATTAGCACTATAATTAACATGTGAATAACTATTTAGCAAAATAAACATTAGCATTTAATACATGATCATCATTGTCACTAGAATAGCCATACCCAGTCATAACATGCAATCAAATACTAATACTAGTATAATGACCCGACCGGTCGTTTCGAGAGTTATAGCCCCGTTTTCCCATTTATGCTTCCTTTTGTGCTTTTCTGCTATATTATGATATATCGGGTTAGTTTGTTCGGGTCCGGAGTGGTTTCGGAATGAATTGAGACACTTAATCTCTTATTTAGAACCTTAAGTTGGAAAGGTCAATCGGATGTTGACTTATATGTAAACGGCTTCGAATTTAAATTTTGATGGTTCCATTAGCTCCATTAGGTGATTTTGGACTTGGGAGCGCGTTTGGAATGAGATTTGGAGGCCCGTGGTAGAATTAGGTTGGAATTGGCGAAAGTTAGAATATTGGTGATTTTGGTTGGTAGTGGAAATTTCGATATCAGGGTCGGAATGGAATTCCGGAAGTTGGAGTAGGTTTGTGGTGTTATTGTTGACTTATTTGTAAAATGTGAGGTCATTCGGACGTGGTTTGGTTGGTTTCGGCATCGGTTGTCAAATTTGGAAGTTTTGAAGTTCTTAGGCTTGAATCCGAGTGTAATTTGGTGTTTTGATGTTGTTTTGAGTGATTCGAAGGCTCGCCTACATTCGTATGTTAATATATGACTTGTTAGTATGTTTTGTTAAGGTCCCGAGGGGTTCGGGGTGATTTCGGATGCTCAACAGAAGGATGTTTTGGACTTAGGCTTGGCAGATATTTCTGGTGTTCCGATGTTTTTGCACCTGCGGTGGGAGTCCCGCAGGTACGGCCCCACCGAAGCGCTTAGGAAGTCGCAGATACGGGCAAGGCTGGGTTGGATTGGAATAACAGGTGCGAGAAGGGGGACACATCTGCGAGCCCGCAGATGCGAGGCTGAGACGCGGATGCAGAAGAGAGGAGTTTGGTTGTTTCTGCAAAAGCGGAGGGAAATGTGCAGGTGCGTGTCTGCAGGTGCGAGACCTGGGACGTAGGTGCGGGGATATTGCGTTAAATGAGTTGGACCGCAGGTGCGGTTTTGGTGGGAAGTAAGTGTAAAAAGAGGACTTCGAGAGTTTTCCTCATTTTCACAATTTGGAACACGGACTTTGGATCTTTTGGAGTGACGTTTCAGGGGGATTCAAGGGTTTTCATAGAGGAAAGTTGCTTGAGCTCTAATACTCCTAGCTAAGGTGCTTTTCCATTGATTTCGCATCTAATTAGTGGGGCTTTGAAGTGAAAATTGGGGGTTAGGGCTTGGGATTTTGGAGAGTGTAATTTGAGGAGTTAAAGGACCAAATTATGTTGGATTTTGATGAATTGCGTATGGTTAGACTCGTGAGTGAATGAGCTTTCGGGTTTTGCAACTTTTGTCGGATTTCGAGACATGGACCCCGGGGCCGGGATTGAGCCAATTTCGGGTTTTGAGTCTAGTTAAGTAGTTTTCTTGTGGAATTGATTCCTGTAGCATATGCTAATGGTATTGTACTTCTTGTGGCTAGATTCGGGATGCTCGGAGGCCGATTCGAGAGGCAAGGGCATTGCGGAGTAGAGATTTGCACGTATTGAGGTAAGTAACAGTTGTAAATCTAGTCTTGAGGGTATGAAACACCAGATTTTGGTGTCATGTGACTATTTGGAGGTGAAGCACATGCTAGGTGACGGGCGTGTGGGCGTGCACCATCAGGGGATTGTGACTTGGTTCGTCCCATAGCAACTGTAAAGTTGAACAACCTGATGTAGCTATATGCTCATTATGTTCTTTAGAAGATTTACTATAAATCATGCTAGATACCATATCTAGGCTTTATGACAGTATTGTTTGGACCCTTAGAGGTCGTTTATTATTGTCCGCTCACTGCTTTAGTTGATATCCCGTACTCAGCCATGTTCATGCATTCTTAAATCATAGCTTAGTCTCTATTATTCTATTTGTTACATCATGTTAATATTATTTGGCCTGATTTCTTTGGTTCTTGAGAGCCCGAGAGACTGAAGAGGTTTATGACTGAGTGAGACCGGGGGCCTATTTGTGAGGTATTGTACCTCAGAACGTGTGTTGTCCGTGCGGATTCTGATATGATATTATAGCACGTGAATTGTTCGTGCAGATTATAGCGCTTAGGCTGTAGGAGCCCCTCCGAAGTCTGAACACCCCCAGTGAGCGCAGCTACCTACTGAGTACGAGTGCCGAGTGCCGAGCGCTGAGCATTTGTGAGGCATAGGTGATGGTGAGGCATGAGTGATTGTGAGGTTGGAGTGATTGGGAGGACTGACTGATGTTAGCCCGATGGGCAGTATATGATTTCATTATCCATGCTAATAGTTTCTTTAAGTCTTTGTTGACAACTGTTGAAAGATATTTCTAATTGATTTACTTGAACTTGATTTAAACAAGCTGATTTGACTTAAACTCTGGTTACAAAGCACGCCACACTTTACTAAATTTTTGTGATATGAATGGTACTTGTATTTAGCTCGTCACTACTTCTCAGCCTTTATTTATTTCTGTTACTTACTGAGTTGGTCTACTCACATTACTCCCTGCACCTTGTGTGAAGATCCGGGCATTTTTGGTCACGGTAGTGGTTGCTGATATTCTTTTAGCTGATCATTGGAGTTAGCAAGGTAGCTGCCTGGCGATCGCAGCCCTGTTTTCTCCTTCTTTATCTCCCCTTAGTTGTATTTTGGATTTTTCCCAGACTATGTTACTCTTATTATAGTCGGACCAGTTTTTAGTAGTTGCTTATGACTCAGTGACACCCCGATGTTTGGGGCTTTTCATTCCGCATTTCTATTTTTGAGTTCAACCCTTGTTTCTTTTATGAAATTATTCTATACAAGACGCCTTTTGGCATATCTGTGAATGAATTGTTGTAGTATTGTGGGAGTCAACTGGCCTAGTACCATCAATAGGTGCCATCACGACATGTTTGAATTTAGGGTCGTGAAAAGTTGGTATTAGAGTTCTAGGTTACATAGGTCTCACGAATCATGAGCAGGTTTAGTAGAGTCTTGCCGATCGGTACAGAGACGTTTGTACTTATCTTCGAGAGGCTGTAGAACCTTTAGGAAATCTCACAATGTTGAATTCTTGTTGTGCGAATCTGTTGATTCTGGTAATTAACTCACATACGGTAAGGATACGTGCTACCGGTCAGAAGGACCAGCCACCGGTACCACCAGCCAGGGCCGCGAGAGGCCTAGGCCATGGTTGAGGACGTGGTAGGGATAAAGGTGTAGCCTGCACAGCTGCTGGGGCAGTACCTATACATCCACCAGTTGCCCCAGATCAGGATCAGATTCCAGTTGTTGATGCACCAGCTGAGGCACCACCTTTGCCTATTGTGCTTCCAGGCCTTCAGGAGGCCCTAGCTCAGATTCTGACAGCATGTACCGGCCTTGCTCAGGTGGTCTCTATCTCAACGGATGTCGCCACTTCTTAGGCCAGGGGAGCTACTCACACTCCCACTCGCACACCCGCGCAGGTTGTTCAGGGACTCCACAGACCAGAGGCACCACCAGCCCAGCCGGTTGTAGCTACTCAGGACTATGTGGTTCCTGCTATGCTTGAGGATGATCAGCATAGGTTGGATAGGTTTTGGAGACTCCAGCCTCAACCTTTCAGTGGCACATAGAGAGAGGATGCCCAGGACTTCTTTGACAAGTGTCAGAGGGTACTTTGTACATCTGGTATTCTGGAAACTTGTGGGGTCTCATTCACTACTTTTCAGTTTTTCGGGGCTGCACTGTGATGTTGGGAGACTTACGAGAAGCGTAGGCCTGTTGGCGCAGCACCCCTTACTTTGCAGCAGTTCTCCGTGGTCTTTTTGGAAATGTTCATGCCTCAATCCCGCAAAGAGGAGCTGCGCAGACAGTTTGAGCAGCTTCGCCAGGGTGATATGTCTGTGATGAAGTATGAGATGCGATTCTCGGAGTTGCCCGTCATGCTATCTGGTTGGTTCCCACATACAAGGAGAGGATCATGAGGTTTATAGATGGTCTCACTTTTCAGTTGCGGTTGCTTATGACCAAAGAGAGGGTGTCTGGTGCTACTTTTGATGAGGTTGTCGACATTGCTCAGCAGATAGCGATGGTTTGCGGTCAGGAGAGGATTGACAGGGAGGCCAAGAGGACTCGAGGAAAGGGAGGATTTAGTGGTTCTCCTTATAGGGGTCAGTTCCAGCACGGCAGAGGCCGTCCATTCAGGCATGCTCAGCCAGCCCGCCCAGTTCACCATTTTGCATTATCGGGCCATGGTTCTCACAGTTCTCATCAGGGCCACTCATCACTCAGTGCCCTTCCAGCCCAGAGTTCATCCCGTGCTCCATCAGTTCAGGGCTTCTCTAGGCCAGTTTCCTCTACTAGTTATCCCGGTGCTCGGGGCTCCCTTCAGTCCCTGCCACCAGCACCAGGGAGTTATTTTGAGTGTGGGGAGTTTGGGCATATATGGAGACAGTGTCCTCGTCATCATGGAGGTCTATCTCAGTAGAGGAGTCAGCCTTCGACTTCTGCACCAGTTACTTCACCACCCGCCCAGTCAACTCGGGGTCGCCCTAGAGGAGGAGGCAGATCAGGGGATGGACAGGACCGTTTCTATGCCCTCCCTACCACACCAGATGCTATTGCTTTAGATGCTGTGATTACAGGTATTGTTTTAGTTTGTCACAGAGATGCTTTTGTATTATTTAACCCTAGTTCCACGTATTCATATGTTTCCTCGTATTTCGCAAATTTTCTGGATATGCCCCATGAGTCTTTAGTTTCATCTGTTAATGTATCTACTCCTATGGGTGATACTGTTGTTGTGGACCGCATATATCGGTCATGTGTGGTGACTATTAGGGGTCTGGAGACCCAAGTGGACCTTTTGCTGCTCAATATGGTCTGGAGAACAGTATTTGGGAATAACATGTTCGAGTATTAAAGGAGACCTATGGGATAGAACCATATCATTTTGAAATGAAAATATGTGTTTAAAGTGTGTTGGAATATACTAAGGAGTTTTGTGAATGTCAAGATTTTGTGTGGAACAAGTTGGATACATTAAGTGGAAAGGGTGTCTCAATTCACACAACATCCTACTTCAAACGCATGCTACTACCAAACTATAAAGATTTAGGAGGTGATCTACCTATCAAATTAAAGCTTTATGAGTCTAGTTTCCAACACATCAAACCAAGAATGATTTTATAATTGTGGTCACTAGTGCCAATAAAATGAAAAGATGTGAATGAAGTATGAAATGAAATGACTGATATAAAAAGGTTGATGTCTCGAATGAGACAGCCTAGCCGATCGGGTCGTGATCGGATGCCTTACCACACACATGGTGGTGATTGTATTGGAAATTGTGATTGTGGTTAATGTCTCTAATGAGATGGCCTAGCCGATTGAGTCGTGATCGGAATCCGTGCTAAAGGTACAGTGATATTGGTATTGAGAATGATTGTGGTTGATGTCTCTAATGAGATGGACTAGTCGATCGGGTCGTGATCGGACTTCGTGCTAAAAGTACTGTGGTATTGGTATTGTGAATAATGGTATTGTGAACGATGAAACATCGGTACTTAGTATCTCCAAATTAAAAATATTGAAATTTACTTGAAAATTTATGTGGTTCTAACTTGATGTTTTGGTATTGTTCGAGGCTTCCATTGATTTTATGATTGTTCCTCCTCAAAATATTATTCATTCTATTGAGAAGGTGTTTAGTTATACATACTAGTTCTATTTGACGGTACTAACATCCCTTTAGCCGGGCGTGCTGCATATTTAATGGATGCAGGTGGTTCTCCAATAGGAGACATTGATCAGTGACAGCGGTACACCCTCTTCCCAGCTGACTTGGTGAGTCTTACTTCATTTCAGGGACATGTATCTTTTGTTCCTTGTGTAATGTGTTTGAAGTATAGTCGGGGCCTTGTTGCCGGCATTATCATAGTACTATTATTTATCTATAAAGGCTTCGTAGACATAGTGTGGGTTTTATATTGGTGCTGGAAAGGTCAAACAATGTTATGTTGTGGTTGTATTACTTGTTATAAAAAATGTATGTAAAATTTGAGACTTTAAAATGATGAAACTACTGGTACTGAATTGATATAGTAGACATGATCACCTTATTGGCTAATTAATGAAAATATGTATTATCTCCATTTATGGATGAGTTTGGGTAGAAGGGAATATAACAGGCTAGCTCGGCCGGGTTCACTTGGTTAACTGCTGGTCACGCTCCCCGATTTTGGGGCATGATAGATAGGTCCGTTATGTGTTTTGGAACATTTTGATATATTAGGAAGGGGTCTCGAGGGATTCGAGTATGATTCGGATTGAATTCAAAATAATATTTGACTTGGTTGAATTGATGAGGTATGTTCTTCTGGTGTCATCGCACCGGCGGAGGCTTTGGCCGCGGGTGTGGACATGTAGGTGTGTGAGGGTGCATCCCAAAAACGGAGAAAGCCAGCCCAGGCCTGGGTTCACTGGAGCGGACACCTGGGCACAAATGTGCATCCGTAGGCGCTAGTGCTACTTCACAGAAGCAGAACTGTAAGGAGCTTGTGAAGGACCGCAGGTATGGTCGAGGCTCCGCTGAAGCGGGCTCGTAGGTGCGAGAATTTTGTTCACAGAAGAGGAATTTCATGGCTTTAGTTGGAATCGCATATGCAATGGATTTTTCCGCAGGTGCGACAGTGTGCCCGTAAAAGCAAAAATTGTTGGGCAGAAAAGGGGGTGTTCGAACGTTTTATCTCATTTTTCATCTTTTGGACCTAGAGAGCTAAGTTTATGGCGATATTATGAGGTATGTTTTCTAGGAAATCATTGGGGTATGTGATTCTAACCCGGATTTGGCTATATTACATGAATCCATTGTTATTTTTGTCATCTAATTAGTGATTTGACTTGGAAAATTTTGGGAACTATTGTGAAACTTCTTAAACTAAAATTTGGGGATTTGAAGTGAGATTTAAGTGATTCTTTTATGGTTGGACTTGTTATCGAATGGTTGTTCCCCTTGTCGGGTTCCGAGAGGCGAGCGTGGGGTTGACGTTTTGAGTTGACTTTGTGTTTCTTTTTAAAGATTTCATCTATATTGTTTGAAATAGCTTCCTATAGTTTGTATTTATAGTATGATGTTGTTTTGGCTAGATTCTAGCCGTTCAGAGTTGGATAATCGCGGGAAAGTCTTACTAGTGGGTTGAGTTAGCATGTTGTGTGGTAAGTGTCTTGCCTAACTTTGTGTGGGAGAATTACCACATAGGATCGGTGTTATTTTGTGTTAATTGTGATATGTGGAAGCTGTGTATGCAAGGTGACGAATGTGTACACGAGCTAAATGTTGTAATTGACCGATTTTAACTATGTAGTTTCCTTTCATGCCTTTAATTAAGTTACCATAATATGTTATATTCATCATCTATAGTCTATCTTCACATGCTTTACTTGTCATCGTTAGTACTTGTCCTAACACTTTCTAATTGTCTTCACATGTTTAGTTGAAGTTATTGTCCTCTCTATTCCTTGTTCATTATTTAACCGATGAGTCCCTTACTTGAAGTTGCTATTTATTGGAATATCTTATTGTTGAATTTGGTATTAAGTTATAAAGGTCATAGTTCACATTGACGTAACGTTATAAATTGTTGAAATACCATTCTTGTGGAGTTATTCACTTTCAGTCGCTATTGTTGAGGATCCTGTGCATATAGTGGTTTAGCCATGTGCTATTTATTGTGGAAATACTATTATTGTGGACTTCTTTGGCAATTTGTGATATTGGGCACTTGAGGTGCAATTTGTGATATGTTGTGATATTGATACGCATGTGGTGATATTAGGATTAGGGTCGAAACGCATGCGGTGAGATAAGGTGTGCTTGATACGCATGTTGCTAGCAGGGGAACTACTTGAAGCCATGCGGTGTGATAAAGTGGACTAAAACGCGGGAAGCTATTTCGGGAAAAATTATTTTCAAAACTAAATGCAATACTCTCGCGGTAATTTAAGGAAAGATTATGACTTTTTATGATATGAGACTTTGAGGCGGTAACTCGGTAGTGATTCTTGTTTATACCATTCTATTTACATCACTTGTGTTTTAGTTGATTTGTGTCCTTGGTGTATTATTCCTTATTTTCTTCCGTGTTGCCTTAATTGCCTTAGTTTAGTGTATCTATTCTTGGAATATTTTCTCCATTGTTTCATTTCTATTATTTATCATTATCACACTGTCATATACCTGTTTAGTTTTGTTATTTATTTCGGTAGGGTATTGACCTGACCTCATCACTACTCAACCGAGGTTAGGCTTGGCACATACTGGGTACCGTTATGGTGTACTCATGCTACGCTTCTGCACATAATTTTGTGTTGATCCATGTACCTCTTACCAGCCTAGGCACCAGTGAGTAGAGTTCAGATTTAGAGACTTCAAGGTATACTTGTCGGCGTCCGTGTTCCTCGGAGTCACCCTCTATCTAGTTCTATTTTATTTTCCCTTTTTATAGATATTGTTGTATAGGCATGTTTAGTAGACTCTTACAGAGCTTGTGACTTGGTATCACCGGATTTTGGGAGTATTGTTATGTTGAGTTGCGGAGTACTTTTACGCTAGTTGTTAAGTAATTTGAATGTTTTTATCATTTTCCCAGTTAAATTCTACATGAATGTTTGGCTTACCTACTCTTAGAGACTAGGTGAATTCACGACATCCTACGGAGGGAAATTGGGTTAGTGACAAGTTGGTATTAGAGCCCTAGGTTCATAGGAGTTACGAGTCACAATCAGGTTTAGTAGAGTCTCACGGATTCGTATGGAGACTTTTGTACTTATCTTTGAGAGGCTACAGAACTGTTAGGAAATTTCACTTCTTTTATCCCTTATCCTGTGAATTTGTTGACATCGGATTTATGAATCTATGTCTTTCTATTCTCTCACAGATGGTGAGGACACGCACCGCTGGATCCGATGAACAGATACCTGCCCCCTGCTAGAGTTGCGAGGGGCCAGGGCTAGGGCCGGGGCTGATGAAAGGCCGAGGAGGGGATGTAGTGCAGCCAGAGCACCTGTCGGAGCTGCAACAGAGGAGCCACTAGTAGATCCAGTTGGGAGGTAGGAACTTGTGGTACCTATTGATACCCCTGCACTTCAGGAGACTCTCGCCCAGTTCTTGAGCATATTTGGTACTCTAACTCAGGTGGGGTTGATTCCACTTGCACGCAACATCGCAGGTAGGGGGAGGAGCACAGATTCCTGCGGCCCATACCTCAAAGCAGGGATTCCATGTAGAGCAGGTACCACAGGTTATACCAGTGCAGCCGGTTGTCCCAGTTCAGCCTGAAGTTAGGGCAATAACATATGAGGAGGAGCAGCTCAGGGTCTAGTGGTATAAGAAGTAACATCCTCCTACTTTTTGTGGCCTAGATACAAAGGACACATATGGCTTTCTGGAGAAGTGCCACCGAATTTTCTGTACCATGGGTATAGTGGAGACGAGCGGGGTTGCTTTCACTACTTTCCAGCTATCGGGATCGACATACTGGTAGTGGAAGGCTTGGGAGGAGGGTAGCCCTACCGAAGCATCTTCACTCATATGGGCTCAGTTTTAATAGATGTTCCTGAGAGAGTTTGTTCCCCACAAACATTGGGATGCATGGCGCGGAGTTTGAGCAGTTGCGTCATGGTGCTATGATCATATAAGAGTATGCTCTCAGGTTCTATGAGTTGTCCAGGTATGCACCTACTTTTGTTTCCTCAATTAGAGATCGAGTCCGTCGATTTATCAAGGGGCTCAACTATGGTATTAGATTCAGCATGGCTCGAGAGTTGGACACTGATACTCCATACTAGTAGGTGAAAGAGATCAGACGGGGATTACAGGATTTGCGTGGCCAAGAGATAGAGGACATGGAGGCTAAGAGGCCTCGAGATTCTAGTGGATATAGTAGTGCCCATGCCTTAGTTGCAGCCCATCATGGTAAAGGCTATGTGAGCCGTCCAGTTCATTCAGCACTTCCATTTTCCAGTGGTATTCCAGCTACTCCTGGGTCTCAGGTTGCCCATTATACATGGGGGGCTTTTAGCGGTCAGTCCAGCCAACCAGGCCTAAGCCAGTTTCAGCAGCCATGCCCTCCGAAAGCTTGTTTTGAGTATGGTGATACTCGTCATTTAGTAAGGGACTGCCCCAGACTCAATATGGCTACACCTCCACATACTACTAAAGCTTAACTTATTCCAGAGGGTCCCCGTGGTTACCGCACCAGTTGCCACACCACCTGCTCAGCCAGCTAAGGGTGGAGGTCAGGTGTGTAGGGGTCACCCTAAAGGGGGAGGCCAAGATAGATATTATGCTCTCTCGAGTAGGACGGAGGCGGTTGCATCAGACTCAGCTATCAGAGGTATTGTTCCAATTTGTCATAAAGATGAATCTGTCTTATTTGATCCAGGCTCCACTTATTTATATGTATCATCTTACTTTGCTCTATATTTGTGTATATCTAGTGATTCTTTGAGTTCTCCTATCTATGTGTTCACGCCTGTGGGAGATTCAATTGTTGTTTACTATGTGTATCGGTCGTTTTTAGTTGTTATTGGCTGGTTTGAGGCCAGAGTTGATCTATTATTGCTTAATATGGTAGACTTTGATGTTATTTTGGGCATTTATTGGTTGTCGCCCTATCATGCTATTCATGATTGTCACGCCAAGACGGTGACATTGGTTATGCCATGTTTGCTATGGTTGGAGTGTAGGGTACTTTGGATTATGTGCCTAATAGGGTGGTGTCTTTCCTTAAGGCACATCGGATGGTTGGGAAGGGGTGTGATGCATATCTAGCTTTTGCGAGAGATGTCAGTGTTGATACTCCTACCGTTGAGTCGGTTCCGGTAGTAAGAGACTATCGAGATGTATTTCTGTCAGATCTTCTAGGCATGCCGTTCGATAGGGATATCGATTTTGGCATGGACTTGTTGTCGGGCACTAAGACCATATCTATTCCGCCATATCATTTGGCCCCAGCAGAGGTGAAAGAGTTAAAAGAGCAGTTGCAAGAGTTCCTTGATAAGGGTTTCATTCGGCCTAGTGTGTCACCATGGGGTGCTCCGTTCTCGTTTGTGAAGAAGAAGGATGGTTTTATGCGCATGTGTATTTATTATCAGCAATTGAACAAGATTAGAGTATAGAACATGTATCTATTGCCATGCACTGATGACCTACTTGATCAGCTGCAAGGTGCTAGAGTGTTCTCAAAGATTGATTTCCGGTCAGGCTATCATCAATTGAAGATTCGGTATCCAGATATTTCAAAGACTGCTTTCAAGACTCGGTATGGTCATTACGAGTTCCTTCTGATGTGATTTTGGCTGACCAATGCACCAGAAATATTTATACACTTGATGAATAGTGTATTTCAGCCCTATCTTTACTCATTCATCATTGTGTTTATTGACGACATCTTGGTGTACTCCCGGAGCTGGGAGATTCATGAGCAGCGTTTGAGGATTGTGCTTCATACCTTAAGAGAAAAGAAGTTGTATGCAAAAGTTTAAAAGGGATAATTTTGGCTTGACTTGGTGGCATTTTTGGATCATGTGGTGTCGAGTGAGGGGATAAAGGTAGATTCAAAGATGATTGAAGCAGTGTGAGTTGGCCCACATCATCTTCAGCCACTGAGATCTAGAGTTTTCTTGGTTTTATAGGGTATTACCGTAATTTCGTAGAGGGTTTCTCATCTATTGTTGCACCTATGATATGATTGACCCAGAATGGTGCTCCGTTCATATGGACCGATGAGTGTTGGAGAGCTTTCAAAAGATCAAGACTGCTATGACTACAACCCCAGTGTTGATTATGCCTACGGGTTCAGGGTCTTACTCTCTGTATTACGATGCGTCACGCGTTTGCCTCAGTGCGGTGTTGCTGCAAGACGGTAGGGTGATTGCCTATGCGTCTAGATAGATGAAGGTGCATGAGAAGCATTATCCTTTCCACGACTTGGAATTAGCAGCAATTGTTCATACCTTGAAGATTTGGCGGCACTATTTGTACGGTGTCCCTTGTGAGGTCTATATCGATCACCAGAGTCTACAATCTTTGTTCAAATAGAAGGATCTTAACTCGCAACAACAAAGGTGGTTAGAGTTGCCTAAGGATATGATATCAACATTCTATATAATCCTAGGAAGTCCAATGTGGTGGTCGATGCCTTGAGTCAAAAGGCGTAGAGATTGGGCAGTGTAGCATATCTACCGGCAACAGAGAGGCCATTAGCATGGTTGGATGTTTCGAAGATGAGTCATGTTATTTCTTGCATTGTTTTTTGGTCTTCTCTATATGATTGTATCAGAGAGCGTCAGTATGACGACCCCCAATTGATTCTCCTCGAGGACACGGTCCAGCACGACGATGCCAAGAATGTTAGTATTGGGGATTACAGTGTGTTACGGATATAGATCTGGCTATGTGTGCCCTATGTTGATGGCTTGCATGAGTTGATTCTACAAGAGGCCCACAATTCGTGGTTCTCCATTCATCCGGGTTCCGCTAAGATGTGTCAGGACTTGCGGTAGCACTATTGGTGGAGAAGGATGAAGAATGGCATAGTGGAGTATGTAGCTCAGTGTCTAAATTATCAGCATGTGAAGTTTGAGCATCAACGGCTAGGTGGGTTGCTTCTGAGGCATGAGATTCCCTAGTGCAAATGGGAGCGAGTTACCATGGATTTCTTTGTTCGTATCCCACAGACGTATTTCATTCCAGTGGTACTTATTCTTCAGGGCAGCTGGCTCGAGTCTATATTCGCAAGAGTTTTCGACTTCATGGCGTGCCGGTATCCATCAACTTTGATGGGGGTACGCAGTTTACATTGCGCTTCTGGAAAGTCGTACATGGGCACACGGGTTGAGTTGAGAACAACATTCTACCCTCAAACGGATGGAGAGTCCGAGCGCACTATTGATGAGTGGTGACTTTACCATTTATTTTAGTCTCTTTTCTTTATTTTCTGTATTCGTTAATTATAATATAAGGTTGTTTATGGTGTGTATTGCTAGATTTTAAAGTAAATGATCCCAAGAAAAGAGTTGAATTCAATTGAAGTGGAATTGAGTGAAAAAGTGTAAAACAAGTGCAAATTCCTTCAGTGATTCTGCATCTACGGAACACTGTGCGCTTATGCGACCTCGCATTTGCGTGGAGAAGGCCGCATCTGCGGAATTCAAGCAACCTTCGCTGGGATCACATCTGCAAGTGAGGAAACGCATCTGCGTCCATGCTTCTATGCTTGATGTCCGCATCTGCGATCGGGCTTCTGTGCGTGTAAGTCCGCTTCTACGGAGTAAATGTTTTCCATCAAAGGTCACTTCTGTGAGAGGCTATCTGCATCTGCGGAACTGCACCTGCGAGGATCCCTCTATAGGTGCGGTCAACGGGCTTCAGCTATGGACAATTTTGGCATTTCACATTTTCTCCATTCCATACACACTAATACACAACCTATCTTATTGGAAACACATCTTTGGCTTAATGTTCAGTGTCATGACTAGAGAATACAAGTTTGAACGCTAGGGTTCTTGCACACACACTTGGGTCTTGATGATTTGGAGTTTTTGGTTTAGAATTTCGTACCCATTTATGTTCATTTCTTCATTTCCTTGCTTTGTATTGAATATCTAAGTGTGTAGTATTTTTTCCAACACTTGAANACTTGGGTCTTGAAGATTTGGAGTTTTTGGTTGAGAATTTCGTACCCATTTATGTTCATTTCTTCATTTCCTTGCTTTGTATTGAATATCTAAGTGTGTAGTATTTTTTCCAACACTTGAATCTTGTTTATGGAAATATTCATATTTAAAGTGTGGATTAAATACCTTGTTGTGCTTATGTATTGAACGATTTTTATTTATCTGAGTTATTGTTTCTTTAATTATTCTTATTCTTTAATGTTTCCAAAGGGAGTAGCTAACCCTATGACTCGCCCATTAACTTCGAATTAATTTTGGGAAATATAATTTGGGGTTGGGAAAGATTAATTAACAAGAACTTGAGCCTTTAACCCTCACTTTATTGATTTTACCTAGGGATAGGATTGAACTAGTTGTAGCCATATTCGGGTGAGCTTAATCTCTTAGTTGTTTTAGGGATAATTCAGTTAGGAAGTCTTGTTAGTTTTTGGAAGTAGCTAATATAGAGTTAATACCCGAGGTTAATTAACATAAACTTACTCGTATTTGTAAAATCGTGAAATACATTAGATCGTTACTTAGGTGTAATTCCCGTTGCATCCATGCTTGTAGCCATTTATCATTTTACTTGCTTTCTAGGTTTAATTACATTTTCACATTTAGACATACATATTCCCAAAACCATTCTAAGTGTTTGGCTTACCATAATAAGTGATAATTCTCTTACACGCCTAATCTCCTACATATTGTTCTCTGTGGGATTCGACCCCGACTCATAGTTAGGTAAATTATATTGCATGTGACCGTGTACATTTACTTTTTAGTTGTGGATTTGGACGTCATCAACTATTCATATATTGGAGGATATTCTTCATATGTCATGGAGTTCAGGGTTTCTTGGGATCATTTCTTGCTGCTTGCGTAGTTTGCCTAAAATAACAACTACCAATCGAGTATTCAGATGGCTCCGTATGAGGCCTTATATGGGAGGCGGTGTCGGTTTATGCTGGGTTGATTTGAATATACTTGATCCACCCTTATCCGGCCGCATGTGCATCATAATGAAATGCCTCTCTTATGNACACAACATAAATCAACCCACACATCATGTCCACATGTTCCACAATATCAAAATAACAAAATCGATACTCATGCCAAAATATAGTCTCAAATCTCAAAAATAACATGCACAAGGACAATACAATAACATAAGAGTGCGAGGAGTAGTCAATAATAAAACATGTTTCATATAGCAAAAAACCCAAATTCAGGGTTTAAAAACCTAAGGTCTAATCCAGCCATAAATCACACACGCCCGTGTACACAATCGGCACCTCATGTACACATAACTAACATAACACAATATGCAATTACGACCAAATCCTAAGTTGCAATTCCCCCACACATGGTTAGGGAAGATACTTACCTCAATTTAGCCAAATCAATACTCCAAAAATGCTTTTCCTTTAAAATGCATCTTCGTTCGGCTCAAATCTAGCCAAAATTGACTCAACAATATCAAATAATCCAAAAGTAATAAATTTCGATTTATAAAGTTGCAATATTTACTATATTCCTAAAAAGAAAGTCACCCCAGGCCCCGCCTGTCAAATCCTGAGTCGAGGGGTAGATGTCGACTACCCATTACCCCACGAGCCCAAATAGATGTTCATTTTTCAAAATCAAGTCCAAATCTGTCATGCCCCGAACTCGAGCAGCGCGCCCGACGCTCAACTGAGTGAATCCGACCGAGCAAGCCTGTGAGGTTTCCTTCTACCTAAACTCAACCATGAATAAAGAGGAGATGCACTCCATTAATCAAACACTAAAAAGATTTCATTAACAACTCCCATTTCATTTCCATTAGTAGCTTCATTCATAATTTCCAAAATATTATGACTTTATAGGTATAATGAAAATATGTTTGCCAAATGCCAACACTTCTAGTTTAATTCCCAACATCAAACACCACCCACAACATGTCTACAGAGACACTAAGTACAATAGGAGAGTAATATGGAAATGCCGGCAAGAAGGGCCCCACTATACCTCAAAATACAAAGTACAACATCAAATGACTTCAGGCCCGGAATAGAGTACGGCTCACCAAAACATGCTGAATAGGGAGTAACGGCTAACGAGGACCAAAGTTGCCTACTGATGAACCACCTGCACTCATTGAAGATGCAGCGCCCTCGACAAAAGGAATGTTAGTACATATGGAATAGTACTAGTATGTAAAGCTTAGTGTCCTCTTTCAAAATAGAATGCCAATGTAAGAAAGAGGAAATCATGAGAACAACAATCAACAATCAATGATATCCAAATGCCAAGTTAAAACATACTAATTTCAGAAGTATGAAGATAATACTGTGAAGATGATAATCAAAATATGAATATAATATTATTTTTTGGTTGGGAGATCTTTATCACTGATATACCACTGTTCACAATATTACCATTTACAATACCACTACCACTATACTTTTAGCACGGTGTCCGATCACGACCCCATCGGCTAGACCGTCTCATCCGAGACATCAACCACAATCATAATTTCAATTACAATTTCCAGCACAATCACCACCATATGTGCGGCATGGTGTCCGATCATGACCTGATCGGCTAGGCCATCTCCCCACAATGCCGTGTGGAACAACATCATGCTTTTCTATCAATCATCTCATCCCAATTAAGTGGAATACTTTTATCACATCAATCTCATCCCAAATAAGGGGAATAATTTTATCACATCAATCTCATCCCAAACAAGGGGAATATTCACAATCCACTCCTACACTAGAACATGTAGTTTTGGGGTTAGGTTATTTCAACCTACCCTTCCTCGGTGACTATCGATACTCCCAAAAACATTTTTTATTTGCATACAAAGGAAACAA
>AWOL01S0029231.1:0-41185 GCA_000715115.1 Nicotiana otophora | reverse complement strand
TGTGGGAACCAAAACAAAAGAAAGGTTGTTCATTAAATATATTCTTTTAGTTACATGACAATTTCATAGAAGATTGATAAATAAAATACAAAGAAAAGTTTATTAGATCATTTTCTTCCATTTATATTATAGCTGGTCATAGAAAATTATTTAGATTATAAACTTCTTTGGTATAAAAGTTGCAGCAGAATGGTCGCGTGGAATATCATGTAAGTGCTCGATGGTTTAATTCCACCGATAGTCATTCAACTATCATTCAATTTCATTAAAGTCGCTCAATTGTTTTTGTCGCTTAAAAATAACTAAACGTTATCGGTCATTTTGGCTCAAACTCCTACCATAAATATGATATGACATAAAATTTAATGAGAAAAATTCAAAAATAAATGCCACATAAGCTTAAATGGACCATACCCACTTTAGATCCATTTCTTCCTTAATGTGATTTAACCGATAACCCAAATAGTTTTGATAAAAAGAATGATATTAAATTCCACATTAGTTTAAAATGATTATCCTATACTACAAAATCCTTGCTTTTTCTATTACATAATGCACATTTATAATTATTCTATACTAAAAAATTATTATCTTGTTTGTATGCCCCATCTGAGTCGTTTTATAACTAGATTAAAGTTAAAATACTATTGTATCCAACTCAAATAACATATTTATAATTTTCTAATGAAGTTAAAATAGTATTGTATCCATCACATATAACATATTATTGTATCATAAGCATACAAGAACAATAAGGCTAATAAGAATCTATTTTCACAATGAACATGCAATTATAGATAACCCATTATAATTGTTTAGACAAAAGAAAGATTGTATCCGTACGATCAAACCCCCCCAAAAAATCATAAGACCTAATTTTATTAAGGGTGTGCGTTTTCCCCCCTATTGAAACCCATTTGGGTTATGGGTCATATCACATTAAGGGAGAAATGGATTTAGTGGGTATGATCCATTTAAGCTTATGTGATATTTATTTTTGGATTTTTCTCATTAAATTTTATGACATGTCATATTTATGCATGGGTGCACTATTATTCACAAAGGCGGATTTTTCTCATTAGAAAGCATCCTCTTATTCATAGAGGCAGATTAAAGATTTCTAGTGCATGGGTGCACTATTAAAAAAAGAGAAAATTTATTAAATGAAAATTGATCCCTATTCCTGTTGATGATTAGCTAAGCATTCAACCAAATGCACCATTCAATCTTCTTAGAGCATAGGTGCCAACACTTAGTATTATAACCAATTTTAGAAAATATATACATAAAATATCTAATTTTGAGAAGAGACCATGAGTTCTTGTGCCTCATATTTTTGCCTATAAATCCGCCCCTGATTATTCACAGACAGTCTTCACCCTCCCATAAAAATCTCGAAAAATCTTATACGTAATATCTCTTCTTTTTTTTGAAATTTTTTGAGAAAATCCGCAACCGCTATCATTCAGGTGCGTAAGCTCGCAAACCACACATGAGATGTAAATCTACCTCTGACTGGGGAGATTACTGGTCAGGGGAATTGATCCCAAATCTTCCATTTAAAAAATCATTTAACCAACCAACTCAACCAACCCCCGTGGGCTTATATACGTAATCTCCTCCACGTAATTACATAACATAGCAAATCAAGAGATAAAATAACTTACCAGTCGTATCCATTCTTGTGGGTGCTACAGGGAAGAGCAAACCAGCCAAAAGTAATAAGAACATGAAGAAAGAAAGCGTAGCCTTGTAAAACATTGTCTCAAGCACAAAATGGAAATTATTTTTGAAAGAAATAGTAGCTTTTCTCAATTTATTTATAGAAAACAAAGGGCTCAATTGCACTGTCCTCTTAATTTTTAAGTTTTATAATTTCGTTCAGAAAGTCAAGTCTTCTCTTAAATTCCACAATTTGATTTACAATTTTCAAAATTAAACAGCAAAAGGTCATGTCAAGTCTTAAATGCTACTCCGTTTAGTCTTGTTTTTCTAAGAAAGTAATGTTTGCTCATAACAACCGGCCCTAGTTATAAAGATGATATGTGTTTGGAGTAATTTTCAGAAACAACTATTGTTTAGTGGCTATCAATTTTTTATAGCTATCATATATATAATTGCTTTATATAGCTACTATTCAGTCGTTATGGTAGTGTATTCGTGAATACAATAATAAAAAACGCCTAAATATCAGGGCAGTCTTGCTGGACGCGCATGTATTCACATGTATGTGCGCCATGTATTCATGAATACAGTAACGACAATTACCTTAAAAATAGGTCTGTCCAGCTGTCTAATAATGGAAATAATATCAATTAGTGTGATACACTCCTAATATAACTCAACAAAATTAATTCTAACGTGCCTCATTATCAACCTAGTTAATTAGAATAATTTTTCAGTTGTATTTAACTTTTGCATTTAGTGTGTTTCAATATTTATTTTTACTGTTGCATCCATTAGATTCAATGTTTGTATTTACTGTATTCGCTATTTTATATTAAGTGTATTCAAATGTATTTGTATTAACAATATTTTAGTTATTCCTAATACATGTTATTACTGATGTATTCAGTATATTTCATTAGCTGTATTCACTGTATTTCTATTCGTATTCAGTGTATTTTACTGTATTTTATTATATTTTAAAATTAAATATATTCACTATTTATATTCTGTCCTATTTTAATATTTGTATTCAGTGTATTTCTATGTTTATATCATGTATTCATCTGTATTAAAAAAATACAGACCTTCGAAATACATAAATACATGCAAAAAAAATGTATTTGTACAAAAATACAATGTGTTTGAGTGAATTTGTGCTGAATATAATGTATTTGTATCATTGTATGTGACTAAATAGTAAACAAGAGAAGAAAGTTCGTCGGAGATGACATTTTCCGGCCAAGACTCCTTGTGTTGACTGTATGTAATCATAGATAGACGGAGCATATTGCAAAAGACTACTTGTGTTGACTGTATTGCAATTAGTCGATTGCTCAACATTATGCCTCTCTGTTAAAAGGTGAAGGCACAGCCTATCTTGAAATCACTTTCATGAAGCGGTTTATAGAGGAGAAGATTCTATCTACTTGATCTAACAACATGCGACCGTTGTCTTCCTTCTCATCCACACCTCCAAATATTCAATTGCAGTAACCCTAGAGGATTTGGCCTATTTTGCTCGAAGAGAGAGAGAGAGAAGAAAGAGAGAGAGAGAAAGAAGAAACATTCTGAGAGAGAATCGTGTGTTCATTGAAAGAAAGAGATAGGAAAAATATAAATAGTGTATTTCATGCCTCAATGGTAGTGTATACCATAAATACCTATTTGCTATAAAATATAAAAGGTAGCTATAAAGAATACAACAACAACAACAACAACCCAGTATAATCCCACTAGTGGGGTCTGGGGAGGGTAGTGTGTACGCAGACCTTACCCCTACCCTGGGGTAGAGAGGCTGTTTCCAAATGACCCTCGGCATCCTTCCCTCCAAGAACTCCCCACCTTGCTCTTGGGGTGACTCGAACTCACAACCTCTTGGTTGGAAGTGGAGGGTGCTTACCATCAGAGCAACCCACCTTGTCTAGCTATAGAGAATAATACTTTAAAATAATTTTGGTTTATAATTAATAGGGTGTATACATTTGTTGTAGGAGGTAAAATTTTCTTTTGTAAATATGACAAAATCGATCCCTATACGCGTTTACCAGAATTTGATATAAACTGTTCAAATATGTAAAAGTTGTTTAAAAATAATGGATGTAAATATGTAAAAAAAAGTATTCAAACGATCTCTCAAAGAACTAATAATTATGTGTTGTATCTTAATTCTACATCTTTTATATTCCTATAGCAAAGGTATACATCATATTTATTATAAATCAAAACCCTTTTAAAATATTATTTTCTATAGCTACCTTTTATTTTTTTATAGCAAAATAGGTATTTATGGTATACACTACCATTAAGACGTTAAATACGGTATTTGTGTTTCTCTCTCTCATTCTTTCGGTTATTCTTTCTCACAATCTCAGCAAAATACTTCTTCTTTCTCTCTCCATGATCTTTCTCTCACATCAAGATTTTGCTGATTGTTAAAGCACGATTCTCTCACATTATGATTCTCTCTCGCTTTCAACATTTTTGCTCCAAACATTCGTGGTAAGTGTTAAAGTTTTTGGGTTTTTGGCCGGTTCACGCTTCTTCTTTTTCTCTTCACTCTTTTTTTTAAAACATTTCACCATTTTTAGGTTTTCAGCATAAAACTTCAAATTTCCTCTTCAATGGTTGATTCAACAACTCCGAAGAGGGTTACACGAGGTATGTAACGACCCGATCGATCGTTTTACTTTCTAGATCCCCGTTCCCCTAATTATGACTCCCCATATATACTTTTACTATTTTATGACTTGCAGGGATGGTTAGTTCGGGTTTGGAAGGGTTCGGATTTAAATCAAAACACTTAGTTCCTTAATAGTGGCTTAAAATGGTTAAGTTCGAATTAAGTCAACGTTTTAAGTAAACGATCTCGGAACCAGGATTTGACGGTCCCAATAGGTTTGTATGATGATTTGGACTTCGTCTTATGATCGGATTGGGTTTCGGATGACCCGGGAGTGTTTCAGCGCTTAATATTGAAAGTTGGTGCATTTAAGGTTTTCAAGTTCTTTAAATTTGGTTTGAAGTAGGTTTTGGTTTTATTGAGGTCCGATTGGGATTCTAAGTATGAGAATAGTTCCGTATGGTAATTTTTGACTTGCACGCAAAATTTGGTGTTGTTTTGAGTAGTTTAAGTATGATTCGGCGTGTTCGGAGTAAGTTGGAAGAACTTGAAGTTCATAAGTTGATTTGATTTGGTTTGGGGAGTAATCCTTAGTTTTGATGATATTTTATGTGTTCTGAGGGTTTGAGAGAGTCTGTTTTATGATTACGAACTTGTTGGTATGTTTGGACGAGGTCCCGGGGGCCTCGGGTGCTATTCGGACGATGTGCGGAACATGGTTGAACTTGGAACCATGGCTGAAGCAGCAACAGTTTTGGTGCATTCGCATATGCGAGGAGCTAGCCGCAGGTGAGAGCCAACGAGCGCATAAGCAACTGGGAGTAGGCTGGCCAATGTTCGTAGAAGCGGACTCGCTTCTGCGATGAGGGGATCACAGGCTTAGAGGGAGACAGCATGGCGAGGTCGCAGGTGCACGAGGCGAGCCGTAGAAGCGGGCCCGTAGGTGCGGTGGTTTTCCGCAGGTGCGCCCAGTGCTGGGTCGTGAATGTTTCGCATAAGCGGCCTCGCAGAAGCGGCGAAACTACCGCATGCACGGAATCGCTAGAGGCAGTGAGGTTTATTTAATGCGGAGTTAGGCTCTTTTTCCCCATTTTTCACTTAGAGAGGTCGACTTTGAATCTCTTGGAGAGGGGTTTTTCGTCTATCATCGTGAGGTAAGTAATTCCTACGTAATGTGATGTCATGACCTAAAATTCCACCACAGGCGTCGTGATGGCACTTAGTCTCTAAGACTAGGTAAGCCGACTATAGCAACAATTCAAGCCATTTTTTTAAACATATAAATTAATACAAGTGTCAAAACCAACAGCGGAAATATTCAAACATATTCCCAAGACTGGCTATACTGAGTCACGAATTCTAACTGAATACATGAAATGATCTCAAGGTTTGAATACTCAATACTGTTTGAATAATAATTAACAGTACAATAAATTGGAAAGACTCCAAGGGACTGCGACGACCGAGCAACTCTACCTTGAATCCTTGCGATCACACTCTAACTCTGTTCGGNCCCATTTTTCACTTAGAGAGGTCGACTTTGAATCTCTTGGAGAGGGGTTTTTCGTCTATCATCGCGAGGTGAGTAATTCCTACGTAATGTGATGTCATGACCTAAAATTCCACCACAGGCGTCGCGATGACACTTAGTCTCTAAGACTAGGTAAGCCGACTATAGCAACAATTCAAGCCATATTTTTTAAACATATAAATTAATACAAGTGTCAAAACCAACAGCGGAAATATTCAAACAAATTCCCAAGACTGGCTATACTGAGTCACGAATTCTAACTGAATACATGAAATGCTCTCAAAGGTCGAATACTTAATACTGTTTGAATAATAATTAACAGTACAATAAATTGGAAAGACTCCAAGGGACTGCGACGACCGAGCAACTCTACCTTGAATCCTTGCGATCACACTCTAACTCTGTTCGGGTCCGATATCTTCAATACCTGGCTCTGCACAAAAAATATGCAGAAGTGTAGTATGAGTACACCACAGTCGGTACCAAGTAAGTATCAAGACTAACCTCGGTGGAGTAGTGACGAGGTACAGTCAAGACACTTACTAGTGTAATAATCTGTGTAATATAGTATAAAAAAATAATACTACCTCCGTTCCAGTTTATGTGAACCTATTTTCTTTTTGGTCCGTTCCAAAAAGAATGACCCTTTCTAAATTTGAAAATAATTTTGCTTAAACTTACAATTCTACCCTTGATGAGAAACTTTTATAACCACACAAATACTCTGGGCCCCCTTTTGAATTGTTTAGGACCACAAATTCCAAAAGTCTTCATTTTTTTAAACTTCGTGCCCAGTCAAACAGGTTCACATAAATGGAAATAGAGGGAGTAGAAAACAAATATCAGTGATAGCAACAATAATCAACTAGTGATGTAAACAGCCAGGCAACAAGAACTTCATAAATATTGCTCAAACAGATAATGAACACAAGTACAACCAATACTCAAGTCCTTCAAAATATACATCTTTCATCTATAAGTTTTTCAATAGAAATCTCTAGAACATAATCCTTTCCAATAAATATATTTCGAATATACTTCTTTTCAAATAAATATCCTTCAAATATAATTCTTTCAAAAAAATATCTTTCGAATACAATTCTTTCAAATAATATTTTGAATAAAATCCTTCCAAATAAATATTTTGAATATAAATCTTACAAATAAAAGTCACCCTGTGACACCACATTTCATAATCATAAAATATGGGTCTCAGCCCACTTTCATATTTTTCATAACACGAGTCTCAACCCACTTTCATATTTTTACGGCACTTCGTGCCCATAATTAAATCATCATATTTTCCCCGGCACCTCATACCCACATTTCATATCACATATGCACGGACAATTCACGTGCCAATAATAAAAACCATCATATTTTTCCCGGCACCTCGTGCCCACATTTCATCTCTGTTGTGGCGTGCAACCCGATCCCATATAATATTATTTGCCCGGCAATAGCCACAGGCTCACAATTGCAACATAGATCATACTATTATCAAGTTTACCGAAATAACAAGACAAGTTGCACAATATATAAAGATAAAACACAAGAAAAATGACAACATCACATAAAAATCACCAACATAATAATCCCACATCATCACATATCTTTCCTGGCACTAGCCACCCTTATCTCTCATATAACTGCCCGTATCACTCCATTATAATAGCTCCGCCCTGACAATATCAATAGCCACCCTTATCGCTCCTATAGACACCCTTATCACTCAGCCCAGACAGTACCCAACACACATAAGCACAATGAAATGCCACCCTTATACCCACATAATGTCAATAGTGGAATGCCAACCTTATGTCCTCAGAATAATAACTCCAATCACACAACAATTTACACAGAATATTATCACGACAATACAATACAATAATTCATATCACAATTTGCCCATAGGCCATAACCAATTTCAAAGATATAACAAAATCAATAAATTTCTCAACAAATAGCCCAAGGCTCCACACAATGAATATAAACTTCAACACAACAACAGAGATGGAAAAGTAATTCAGCATAGGACAATGCCTTCTTTAATCTAAATTTTAGATAATTATGTTAATACCTCCTTTTAGACTTATTTAATGATTACTTACAGATAAGAAATCCATAATGAATTTAATTCCAAGAAAATATCAAATACACCAAATTATCATATAAAATACAAACTCGACAAACAAGCAATGAAGCATGACAAATTCAAGGATTTACTAAGTTCCAACAATTTTCCAATTTAATACTTAAGGGCGTCTACGAATTTCAACCGATATATTTTGCACGTATAAACCAAGTACGTACTTGTCACCTCGCGTACATGGTTTTTAGTTACAAAAATTTCACATAAGTCTCAATGCCTAAGGGGTAATTCCCCCACTCAAGATTAGGCAAGATATTTACCTCGCTTCGCAACCAAACTCAAGATTCCAATAAACCTTTGCCTCGCGAATTCGTTTCCGAAAGCTTCAAATCTAGTCACAAACAATTCAATATATTCAATACGAATCGTAGGAATTAATTTCATATGAAATTACTAATATTCCGGATTAAAATCTGAAATTCATTTTAAAAATCGACAGTGGGATTGTCACGACCCAAACTAACCTCTGCCGTGATGGCGCCTATTATGGAGTNATGGTAAGAAACAGCCCCTAAGGGTCCAAACAGCTTTGGCGCAAGGCCCAAACATGGCATTCAGCCTAATTTACAGAAATTCTTTCTAAAGCATATAAGTATCATATGGTTTCAACAAAGTATGCAACTTTACAGTTGCTACGGGGTGGACTAAGTCACAAAACCCCAACAGTGCACATCCACACGCCCGTCACCTAGCATGTGCGTCACTTCAAAATAGTAGAATGATACGAAATCCGGGGTTTCATACCCTCAGTGCTAGATTTACAGTCGTTACTTACCTCAAGCTGTGAAATTCTTATTCTGCAATGTCCTTTCCTCGTGAATTGGTCTCCAAACACCTTGAATCTGGTCATAAATACTTCATTTCAGTCAATAAAATTCATTTGAATTAATCCCATAAGAAAATAGTGATTTTCCATAAATATCTGAAAATTAGCTCAAAACTCGCCTATGGGGCCCACGTCTCGGAACCTGACAAAAGTTACAAAATTCAAAAGCCCATTCAACAACGAGTCTATCCATATCAATTTTACCAAAATTTGACCTCAACTCGACCCTCAAATCTACAAATCTTATTTCCCAATTTCTAAGTTCCAATCTCCGATTTACACCTCAAAATCATGTAATCTAGTCGGATTATTCGATGATAATTCAATATTATGGAGTAGAAATGGTCACAAGGGACTTAACTCTAGTTTTCCTTGAAAATATATCAAAAATCGCCTCTCCTCAAGCTCCAATTTGTCAAAAATGGCAAATGGGACGAAGTCCCTATTTTTATAATTCTGCCCAGACAACCTCCGTTCTGCCTCCATCTTGGCCTTCGATCGAGGTCCTCGATCCTGGTTCTTGATCCTAGGCCTTCTATCATGTCTTCGACCCGGCCTTCGACCGTGACCCTCGACCCTGGGCTCGATCATGGCTTCGATCGTGGCCCTCGACTCTAGGCTCGATCATGGATTCGATCGTGGCCCTCGACCCTGGGCTCAATCTGGGCTCGATTTCTGGGCTCGATTTTAAGAGAGATTTCTGGGCTCGAATCTGGCAGAAAACATTTCCAATAGAAGGAAATTGCAGCAGCTGTTCTAGTTCAATTTTTGATCCGTTAACCATCCGAAACTCACCCGAGGCCCTTGGGACCTCAACCAAATATACCAACAAGTCCTAAAATATCATACGAACTTAGTAAAATCCTCAAATCACCTCAAATAATGTATAAACCATGAATTACACCTTAATGTAAGCATAATGTACTTTGAAATTTCTAATTTCTACAAACGACTCCGGAACCTATCAAATCACGTCTGATTGACCTCAAAATTTTCACACAAGTCATAAATGACATAACAGAGGTATTCCAATTTTCAGAATCGGATTCCGACCCTGATATTAAAAAGTCAACCCCCCGGTCAAACTTCTCAAAAATTAAACTTTCGGCATTTCAAGCCTAATTCCTCTACGGACCTCCAAATAATATTCCGGACACGCTCCTAAGCCCAAAATTACCATACGGAGCTACTGGAATCATCAAAATTCAAATCCGAGGTCGTTTACACATAGGTCCATATCTGGTCCATTTTTCTAACTTAAAATTTTCAACTATGAGACTAAGTGTCTCATTTCACTCCGAGTTCCTTCCGGACTCGAACCAACTAACCCGATATAACATAATATAGGTGAATAATACAAAAATAAGTAGGAATGGGTAAAATGGGGTTATAACTCTCGAAACGACCGGCCGGGTCATTACAGGGACCCACGTTTCCAATCCCGAAAAAGCTCATGAAATTCGAACGCCCGTTCCGAGTTCAACCATACAAAAATTATCGAATTCCGACATCAGATTTCCCTTCAAATCTTCAATTAAAGTCTTTGAAGATTCCTATCATTTTTCAACCCAATCTTTACCTATTTAAACTCAACAATCTTCCACAACCTTATTGGTACAAGCATGTATAACTAATACTCTTACATCCAAAAATCATCTTACTAGTTACCCATTTCTAGTTAGATTTCGAAATTGAAGAATTAGGGAAAGAAATTCTTACCTCTTTGAAGCTCTAGCAACCCTTTGATGCGATTTCAAGGTTTGATTCAAGGTAGAGTAGTGAAATCCTTAGTCCTTCCTTTCCTCTCTATAGAATCGCTCTCCCCTCTCTATAAAATACCAGAAAATACCCAAATATATGAACCCTAAACGAGTTAAATGAAATGGGGGTCGGGTTATAAAAACCCAAGTTTTGTACAGCCGCGGTGCGTGGGGCGCAGCGGGACGGCTGTGCAAAAAGTGCCTGGAAATGACATTTCGAAACATTCTAGAATTTTCCACATGCGCGGCACATGGGGTGGCGCGTTAGTGTTAAATTATGCCAGCGTTTGGTAATTTGGTCATAACTTCTTGTAGGAGTGTCCAAATAACGAACGGTTTAAAGCGTTAGAAAGTCAAACTCCGATCAACTCTGAATTGTTGTAAGGACTTCCAACTCCAATTCTGGGCATACACCTAGGTCTGAAATCACCATACAAAGCTATTGGAACCATCAAAGTTCCATTCCGGGGTTGTTTGTATAAAAGTCAAACTCCGATCAACTCTTTTCATTTACCTTTCAAAACAAGAATATATTGTTCTTTCAATTAAATCTCGAATCATCCGAAACCAAACTGTATCGCACGCGCAAGTCATAATACATATTACGAAGCTGCTCGAGGTCTTAAGCTGCAGAACGGGATACTAATTCTTAAAATGACAAGTCGGGTCGTTACATTCTCCACCTCTTAAACAAACGTTCGTCCTCGAACGTTCTAAGAATTATTCTGAGGTTACCAAATTGATGATTTTACTTTTACACATATACTCGCAGTTGATCCCATGTTACTGCATTCGACATAAGTCCGACAACACCATCTCTATTAAGATTATTTATTTTACCTATATTTGTAATCTTTAAAACTAAATTTCTTACACTACAAACAATTTCAAAAAGTCCGATTTTCACATCAACACACGGTATTATTCTCAACTGGCTATATCAACTCGTGCCTATGCACACATCATACGTATGCCCATAACCACATATCTGGTCTTAAATAGTTATTCATAATTGATTACAACATCGCTAATTAACCTCATGTTAAGAAAAATCTCGTTTCAAACCTCCACTTTACTAACAACGAGACATGAGGTATGAAGACAGCATGAAGTCTTCATAATTATTTATCTGAATTAACGAGTCACATTTAATGCCACTTGGGCACTCACCTCTGTAACGACCCGGACGGTTGTTTTGAGAATTATATCCCCAATCCCCTATTTGCTATTTTCCCCGTATCTGTTTATGTTTGTGTGACTTGCCGGGAGGTCTTGTTTTTAGTTTTGGAGTGTTTTGGGACACTTAGTCCCTAAAATAAAAGTTTAAGTCTTAGGATTTTTAATCGTAGTCGAAACTGTGTGAAGATGACTCCGGAATGACATTTCATCAATTCTGGTAGCTCCGTTGGGTGATTTTGGACTTAGGAGCGTGTCCAGACTGTGAATTTGAGGTCTGTAGCTGATTTAGGCTTGAAATGGTGAAAAGTCAAATTTTTGGAGATTTTGACCGGTAGTGGACTTTTTGATATCCGGGTCGGATTCTGATTTTGGAAGTGAAAATAGGTACGTAATGTCAAATATGACTTGTGTGCAAAATTTGGGGTCAATCGGATGTCGTTTGATAGGTTTCGGTACCAGTTGTAGAAATTGGAAGTTTTAAGTTCATTAAGTTTGAATGGGAGGGTTATTTGTATTTTTAGAGTTGTTTGATGTGATTTAAGGGCTCGACTAAGTTCGTATGGTGTTTTAGGACTTGTTGGTATCTTATGTTGAGGTCTCGGGGCCCTCGGGTATGTTTCAGATCATTATCGGATGCATCTTGGACTTTGAGAAATGGCTGAAGTTCTGTGATCTGGTGCATCTGGTTTCCTTATACACGATCGTGAGAGAGGGGCCGCGATCGCGAAGGCTTAGCTGGGAAGAGGAAGTTTTGTTCTTCGCGTTCGCTAGCAAAAGTATGCGAACGCATAGTGGTGTGAAGTGGTGCTTCGCGAACGCGTGGCGAAGGTCACGTTCGCATAGAGTTAAGGAGGCTAAAGCTGGGCCACGTGCTTTGCTCATCGCGAACGCGTGAGGATGTTCAGGATCGGGTAAGTCTGAGAGCCAGCGCATCGCGTTCGCTTGGTGTTTTACGCGTTCGCGTAGGGTTAATTCCTGGGGTAGCGAAGTTGTTCTTCGTGATCGCGAGGCTATTTCCGCGATCGCGATTAAGGAATCACTGGGCAGACTTATATCATTTCAAAACGAGGGTTTGGCCATATTTATCAACACTTGAGTTTGAGAGCTCGAATTTGGACGAAATTTTGAGGGATGGTTAGAGACATCGATTGGGTAATGATTCTACACTCCATTTTGGTTATATCCCATTAATCTATCACTAATTGCATCTTTGAATTTCGGATTTGGGCGGAAAATTTGGGGGAAAATGGTAGAAACTTCATAGGTTAGAATTTCGAGTTTTGGTAGGTGATTTGAGGTTGGATTCGCGTAATTATTATATGGTTAGACTCGTGAGTAGATGGGTGTTCGTATTTTGTGACTTTTGTCAGATTTCGAGACGTGGGCCCGGGGGCAGGTTTGAGCCTATTTCGGATTTTGGCTTATAATTTTGTGTTTTTCTTGTGGAATTGATTCTTTTAGACTATATTAATTATATCGTACTGCTTGTGGCTAGATTCGGGCGTTTGGAGATTGATTCGAGGGGTAAAGGCATTTCGGAGTAGGAGTTTGTGCGGTTTGAGGTAAGTAACAGTTTTAAATATGGTCTTGTGGGTATGAAACCCCAAATTATTGGATTATGTGAGTATTTAGGAGGTGACACACATGCTAGGTGACGTGCGTGTGGGCGTGCACCATAGGAATTGGGACTTGGTCTATTCCGTGGAACTGTAAAGTTAGATAACTTGTTGTTAGCTATATGCTCTCCCTGTGTTATAGAAATTTGACTGCAAATCATGCTTAGGCTATGTGATGGTACTGTTGGGACCCCCAGAGGTCGCGTACTTGTTGAATTATTTGCTAATTGCTGTCTTGTACTCAGTCATGGTTTTACTTGCGTATCATATCTCGGTTTCTTCTTGTTTCTTGTTGATACACTATGTTATTTTGTTTGGGCTGATCTTTATGATTTCTGAGAGCCCGAGAGACTAGAGAGGTTGATGCCTGAGTGAGGCCGAGGGCATGTCGGTGAGGTATTGATACTATGGCACGTAAGTTGTCTGTGCATCACGTGAGTTGTCCGTGCGGATCCACATATTGATACTATAACACGTGAGTTATCCGTGCAACATGTAAGTTGTCCATGCGGATTATAGCGCTTGGGGTGAAGGGAGCCCCTCCGGAGTCTGCACACCCCTAGTGAGTGCAGGTACCTATTGAGTGTGAGTACTGAGGGCTGAGAGCTGAGAGCTGAGAGCTGAGTGATTGAGCTGTTGTGATGAGTTGAGTGATTGTTTCCCTGAGAGGTTGTACTTGCTTTTCCTTTGTTGTTGCGCTTAGTTGCTATCTGTCATTGTTGTGAAATTTTTGAAAGATTTTATATTCGGATTACCTGAACTTGAACTGTATAAAACTAATTTGACTTAAACTGCCGGATTTGAAAGCATATCTATTCTTTGCTGAAATGATTGAAAATGAACTATAACTGTGTAGCTCGTCACTATCTTCAGTTCCTTATTTATTATTGTTACTTACTAAGTTGGATGTACTCATGTTACTCCCTGCACCTCGTGTGCATATCCAGGTGTTCCCGGACACGGTGGACATTGATCTCATGCATGGTTGATTATCAGAGTCTTACGAGGTAGCTGCCGGCGTTAATAGTCCTTGTCCCTCCTTTCTTATTATCTTTTTCTTTCCTGTATTGGCATTTTGGAACAGACTGTTGTAGACTCTGTTTCTAGATCGGCTATTTAGATGCTCATGACTTAGTGACACCCCGATGTCGGGCTATGTTTTCGCACTTATGCTTTGGGTTTTACCCCGTTTTTATGAAAAACTTTGGTTATTTTAAATGTCTTGATTCATTTCTATTAAATGTTGAAAGTGTTTTGGAAATATTGGCTTGCCTAGTATCACGATATGCTCCATCACGACAAGTTAGGTTTTGGGTCGTGACAAGTTGGTATCAAAGCCTAGGTTACATAAGTCTCATGAGTCATGAGAAGGTTTAGTAGAGTCTTGCGGATCGGTACTGAGACGTCTGTACTTATCTTCGAGAGGCTGCCAAACCCTTAGGAAACTTCACATTCTTGAATTCTTGTCGTGCAAATCTTTTGATTCTGGTAATTAAATTTTTGTTGTTCTAATTCACCCACAGATGGTGAGGAGGCGTACTACGGGACAGGATGGACAACCACCAGTCAGGGCCGTGAGCGACCGAGGTCGCGGTAGAGACCGAGGTCGCGGTAGGGGCAAAGGTGCAACTCGCACCGCAGCTAGGCAACACCTATAGATCCGCTAGTTGCCCCAGTTCAGGATCAGGCTCCAGTTGTGGATGAGCATGTGGGACCAGCTCAGGCACCACTTGTGCCCATTGTGATTCCAGGCCTTTAGGAGGCCTTAGCTCAGATTCTGACCGTGTGTACTAGTTTTGCTCAGGCGGTCTCTGCTCCAGCTGCAGTAGCCACTTCTCAGGCCGGGGGAGGTGCTCAGACTCCTACCCCCCGCACACTAGAGCAGGTGGTACAGGGATTCCAGACACCGGGGCACCACCAGCCCAGTCGGTTGCAGCTGCTCAAGACTATGCGGTTCCTATCATGACTGATGATGAGCAGCGTCGATTGGAGAGGTTTGGAAGACTCCAGCCTCCCTCTTTCAGTGTTACCGAGGGAGAGGATGCACAAGGCTTCTTGGACACGTGTCAGAGGATACTCTGTATAATAGGTATTCTAGAGACCAGTGGGGTCTCATTCACTACCTTTTAGTTATCTGGGGCTGCCTTTAGTTGGTGGGAGGCTACGAGAGGCGTAGGCCGGTCGGTGCAGCACCCCTTATATGGCAGCAGTTCTCCGGTCTATTCCTAGAGAAGTTCATACCACAGTCCCGTAGAGATGAGCTACGCAGGCAGTTCGGCCAGCTTCGTTAGGGGGATATGTCTATGAAGCAGTATGATATGAGATTTTCAGAGTTGGCCCATCATGCTATTTGGTTGGTTCCCACAGACAGGGAGAGGATCAAGAGGTTCATAGATGGCCTCACTTTTCAGCTGCGATTGCTTATGACTAGAGAGAGAGAGAAAGAGTGTCTGGTGCTACTTTTGATAAGGTTGTCGACATTGCTCGTTAGATTGAGATGGTTCGCAGCCAGGAGCAGGTTGAGAGGGAGGCCAAGAGGCCTCATGGCCAGGGTGGATTCAACGATGTTCCTTCTGGGGGCAGTTCCACCACGGTAATGGTCGTCCTTTTTGACATGCTAAGACGGCTCGCCCAGTTCACCATGGTGCATCATCTGACCATGGTTCACATAGCTATCAGCAGGGCCAGTCTTCATTCAGTGCACTACCAGTGCAGAGTTCTCACCCTGCCTCGTCAGCTAAGGTGTTTATAGGTAGTTCTTTGGGGTATCAGGAGCAACAGTTCCGTCAGAAGATGGGCTGTTTCAAGTGTGGAGATTTTGGTCATATTAAGAGAGATTGCCCTAGGTTGTTGGGTGTGACTCCATAGTAGAGTTCTCGGCCGATGGCACCAGCACCAGCAGCTTCATCACCCGCCTAACCAACTAGGGGTGGGGCTCAGTCAGCTAGGGGTTGCCCTAGAGGGGGAGGCTGATCAGGGGGTGTCCAGGCTCATTTCTATGCTCTTCCTGCCAGACCAGATGCCATTGCTTCGGATGCTATTATTACAGGTATTGTCTCAGTTTTCCATAGAGATGCCTCTATATTATTTGTCCCTGGTTCCACTTATTCATATGTGTCCTCGTATTTCGCTCATTATCTGGATATGCCCCGTGAGTCTAGTTTCATCGGTTTATGTATCCACTCCAGTAGGAGATACTATCATTATGGATCATGTATATCGGTCATGTCTGGTGACTATTGGGAGTCTGGAGACTAGAGTGGATCTCTTGTTGCTTAGTATGGTCGATTTTAATGTGATTGTGTGTATGGATTGGTTGTCTCCATGTCATGCTGTTCTAGATTGTCACGCTAAGACCGTGACGTTGGCGATGCCGGGGTTGCCGAGGGTTGAGTGGAGCGTCTCTATAGACTATGTTCCCAGTAGAGTGATTTCATACTTGAAGGCTCAGTGGATGGTTGAGAAGGGTTATCTATCTTATCTGGCCTTTGTGAGGGATGTTAGTGCAGAGGCCCCTACTATCGATTCTGTTCCGGTGGTGCGAGATTTCCCGGATGTGTTTCCTGTAGACCTATCAGGCATGTCGCCCGACAGGGATATTGATTTTGGTATTGATTTAGTGCTGGACACTCAGCCCATTTCAATTCCACCGTATCATATGGCACCGACGGAGTTGAAGGAATTGAAGGAGCAGCTTCAGGAACTCCTTGATAAGGGGTTTATTCGGCCTAGTGTGTCACCTTGGGGTGCACCAGTTCTATTTGTAAAGAAGAAGGATGGTACTATGAGAATGTACATTGATTACAGGCAGTTGAACAAGGTCACAATCAAGAACAAGTATCCATTGCTGCGTATTGATGATTTGTTTGACTAGATTCAGGGAGCGATGGTGTTCGCTAAGATTGATTTGAGGTCAGGGTATCATCAACTGAATATTTAGAACTCAGATATTCTTAAGACAACTTTCAGGACCCGATATGGCCATTATGAGTTCCTTGTGATGTTTTTAAGCTGACCTATGCCCCATCAACGTTCATGCATTTGATGAACAATGTGTTTCAGCCTTATCTTGACTCCTTCGTTATTGTATTCATTGATGACATCCTGGTGTACTCTCGTAGCAAGGAGGAGCATGTACAACATCTGAGGATTGTGTTACAGCGGTTAAGGGAGGAGAAGCTTTATGCAGTGTATTGTGATGCCTCGTGGATCGGTATTGGGTGTGTTCTAATACTGGAGGCTAGAGTGATTGTTTATGCTTCGCACTAGTTGAAGCCCAATGAGAAGAACTATCATGTCCACGACCTTGAGTTAGCAACTATTGCTCATGCCTTGAAGATCTGGCGTCACTATTTGTACGGGGTCCATTGTGAGATTTACACTGATCATCGGAGTTTGCAGCATTTGTTCAAACAGAAGGATCTTTACTTGCGTCAGCGGAGGTGGTTGGAGCTTCTTAAGGACTATGATATAACCATTTTGTACCATCTCGGGAAGGCCAATGTGGTGGCCGATGCCTTGAGTCGCCGGGCGGAGAGTTTGGAGAGCTTAGCATATCTTCCAACAGCAGAGAGGCCATTGACATTGGATGTTCAGGCCTTAGCCATCCAGGTTGTTAGATTGGATATTTCTGAGCCGAGTCGATTATTGGTTTGATTGGTCTCTCGGTCTTCTCTTTATGATCGTATCAGGGAGCGTCAGCATGATGACCCCCATCTGCTTGTCCTTAAGGACAAGGTCCAGCACGGAGATTCTAAGGAGGTCACTATTGGGGATGATGGTGCCTTGAGAATGCAAGGCAGACTAGGTGTGCCTAATGTGGATGGTTTGCGTGAGTTGATTTTCCAGGAGGCTCACAGTTTGCGGTATTCTATTCATCCGGGTGCCGCGAAGATATATCAGGACTTGAGACAACATTATTGGTGGAGGAGAATGAAGAAAGACATAGTGGAGTATGTAGCTTGGTGCCTACATTGCCAGCAGGTGAAGTATGAGCATCAACGACCAGGTGGGTTGTTTCAGAAGTTAGAGATTCCGGAGTGGAAATGGGAGCGGATCACTATGGATTTCGTTATTGGGCTTCCACGGACTCAGCGGAAGTTTGATGCAGTTTAGGTGATTGTGGACCGGCTGACAAAGTCAGCTCATTTCATTCCTGTGATGACTACCTATTCTTTCGAGCAACTGGCTCGAGTGTATATCCGCGAGATCGTCAGGCTTTATGGCATACCAGTATCTATCATCTCTGACCGGGGTACGCAGTTCACATCACGGTTCTGGAGGGCCGTACAACATGAGTTGGGTACTCGAGTGGAGTTGAGCACATCATTTCACCCTCAGACGGACGGACAGTCCGAGCGCACTATTCAGATATTAGAGGATATGCTCCATGCGTGTGCGATGAAGTTTGGGGGTTCGTGGTATCAGTTCTTGCCACTAGCGGAGTTTTCCAACAACAACAGTTAGCAGTCGAGCATCCAGATGGAACCATATGAGGCTTTGTATGATAGACGGTATAGGTCTCCAATGGGTTGGTTCGAGCTGGACGAGGCTTGAATATTGGCTACAGACTTGGTTAAGGATGCTCTAGAGAAGGTTAGGGTGATTCAGGATAGACTACAGATAGCCTAGTCCAGACAGAAGAGTTATGCGGATAGGAAGGTTCGCAATGCTACATTTATAGTTGGAGAGCGGGTATTGCTCCGAGTGTCACACATGAAGGGTGTTAGGAGGTTGGGAAAGAAGGGGAAGCTGATCCCGAGGTTTATCAGCCCATTTGAGGTGTTGCGACATGTTGGGGAGGTTGCTTATGAGCTTGCCTTGCCTCCCAGGCTAGCGGGAGTTCACCCACTATTCTATGTTTCTATGCTTCGGAAGTAGCACGGCGATCCGTCTCACGTGTTGGATTTAAGCTCAGTCCAGTTGGACAAGGATCTATCTTATGTTGAGGAGCCAGTGGTTATTTTGGACAGGCATGTCAAAAAGCTAAGGTCAAAGAACATTGCTTCCGTAAAGGTTCAGTGGAGGGGTCAGCCGTTCAAGGAGGCGACTTGGGAGACCGAGCATGATATGCACAGCCGTTAACCTCATCTTTTCACCACTTCAGGTATGTCTCTATGCTTGTTCGAGGACGAACGATTATTGTAAGAGGGGGAGGATGTAACGACCCGACCAGTCGTTTTGAGAATTATAGCCCCGATCCCCTATTTTCTATTTTTCCCGTATCTGTTTCTGCTTGTGTGTTTTTGTATAAGATAGCTAGTGGCAATGTTGTGTCTTACTATTTCGCTTTTCAGTGCAGGTCTTATTTACTAGCTATCACGGTGTTCCTATTTTTCTTATGATTGTTATGGTGATACTAATATTGTCTTTCTTTGCTTTGCCTCTTTCTTCTGGATTTCATGGTGTTCCTATTTTTCCTATGATTGCTGTTGTGATACTAATATTGTCTCCTTTTTGTCCTTTTGTCTTTTTGTTTTTTTGATCCGAGGGTCTTTCGGAAACAACCTCTCTACTCCTTCGGAGTAGGGGTAAGGTATGCGTACACATTACCCTCCCCAGACCCCATTAGTGGGATTTTACTGAGTTGTTGTTGTTGTTGTTGTTGTTTCTGCTTGTGTGACTTGCCGGGAGATCTTGTTTTTAGTTTTGGAGTGTTTTGGGACACTTAGTCCCTAAAACGGAAGCTTAAGTCTTAGGATTTTTAACCGTAGTCGGAATTATGTGAAGACGACTACGAAATGGAGTTTCGTTGATTTTGTTAGCTCTGTTTGGTGATTTTGGACTTAGGAGCGTGTCCGGACTATGAATTTGAGGTCTATAGCTGATTTAGGCTTGAAATGGCAAAAAGTCAAATTTTTAGAGATTTTGACAGGTAGTGGACTTTCTGATATCAGGGTCGGATTTCGATTCCGGAAGTGACAATAGGTCCGTAATGTCAAATATGACTTGTGTGCAAATTTTGGGGTCAATCGGACGTGGTTTGATAGGTTTTAACACCGGTTGTAGAAAGTGAAAGTTTCAAGTTCATTAAGTTTGAATGGGGGGTGATTCGTGTTTTTAGCGTTGTTTGATATGATTTGAGGGCTCGACTAAGTTTGTATGGTGTTTTAGTACTTGTTGGTATCTTTGGTTGAGGTCCTGGGGGCCTCGGGTATGTTTCAGATCATTGTCGGATGCGTCTTGGACCTAGAGAAATGGCTGAACTTCTGTGATCTGGTGCATCTAGTTTCCTTATAGGCGATCGCGAGAGAGGGGCCTCGATCGCATAGGCTTAGCTAGGCAGAGGAAGTTTTGTTCTTCGTGTTCGCTGGCAGAAGCATGAAAACGCATAGTGGTGTGAAGTGGTGCTTCGCGAACGCGTGGCCAAGGTCGCGTTCGCGTAGAGTTAAGGAGGCTAAAGCTAGGCCACAGGCTTTGCTCATCGCGAACACGTGAGGACGTTCGCGATCGCGATCGTGTAAGTCTGAGAGCCAGCGCATTGCATTCGCTTGGTGTTTTACACGTTCGCGTAGGGTTAAATCTTGGGGCAGCGAAGTTGTTCTTCGCGATCGCGAGGCTATTTTTGTGATCGCGATTAAGGAATCACTGGGCAAACTTATATCATTTCAAAACGAGGGTTTGGCCATATTTATCAAAACTTGAGTTTGAGAGCTCGGATTTGGACGAGATTTTGAGGGATTTTCAAAGACATCGATTGGGTAATGATTCTACACACCATTTTGGTTATATCCCACTAATTTCATCTTTTAATTTCGGATTTGGGTGGAAAATTTGGGAGAAAATGGTAAAAACTTCATAGGTTAGAATTTCGAGTTTTGGAAGGTGATTTGAGGTTGGATTCGAGTAATTCTTGTATGGTTGGACTTGTGAGTGGATGGGTGTTCGTATTTTGTGACTTTTGTCGAATTTTGAGACTTGGACCCGGGGGCCGTTTTGAGCCTATTTCAGATTTTGGCTTTTAATTTTGTATTTTTCTTGTGGAATTAATTCTTTTAGCCTATATTAATTATATCGTACTGCTTGTGGATAGATTCGGGGTGTTTGGAGATTGATTCGAGGGGCAAAGGCATTTCAGAGTAGGATTTTGCGCAGTTTGAGGTAAGTAACAGTTTTAAATATGGTCCTTAGGGTATGAAATCCCGGATTATTGGATTATGTGATTATTTTGGAGGCGACGCTTATGCTAGGTGACGGGTGTGTGGGCGTGCACCATAGGAATAAGGACTTGGTCCATTCCGTGGAACTGTAAAGTTGAATAGCTTGTTGTTAGCTATATGCTCTCCCTGTGTTATAGAAATTTGATTGCAAATCATGCTTAGGCTATGTGATGGTACCGTTGGGGCCCGCAGAGGTCGCGTACTTGTTGAATTATTTGCTAATTGTTGTCTTGTACTTAGTCATGGTTTTACTTGTGTATCATATCTCAGTTTCTTCTTGTTTCTTGTCGATACACTATGTTATTTTGTTTGGGCCGATCTTTATGATTTCTGGGAGTCCGAGAGACTAGATAGGTTGATGACTGAGTGAGGACGAGGGCCTGTCTGTGAGGTATTGATACTATGGCACGTGAGTTGTCCGTGCAGATCCACATATTGATACTATAGCACGTGAGTTGTCCGTGCAACACGTGTGTTGTCCGATCGGATTATAGCGCTTGGGATGAAGGGAGCCCCTACGGTGTCTGCACACCCCCAGTGAGTGCCAGTACCTATTTCGTGTGAGTACTGAGGGCTGAGAGCCGAGTGATTGAGCTGTTGTGATGAGTTGAGTGATTGTTGCCCTGAGAGGCTGTACTTTCTTTTCCTTTGTTGTTGCACTTAGTTGCTATCTGTCATTGTTGTAAAAGTTTTGAAAGATTTTATATCCGGATTACCTAAACTTGAACTGTATAAAAGTAATTTGACCTAAACTGCTAAATTTGAAAGCATGTCTATTCTTTGCTGAAATTATTGAAAATGAACTATAACTATGTAGCTCGTCACTATCTTTAGTTCCTTATTTATTATTGTTACTTACTGAGTTGGATGTACTCACATTAATCCCTGCACCTCGTGTGCAGGTCCAGGTGTTCCCGGACACGGTGGACGTTGATCTCGTGTGTGGTTGAGTATCAGAGTCTTACGAGGTAGCTGCCAGCGTTCGCAGTCCTTGTCCCTTCTTTCTTATTATCTTTTCTTTCATGTATTGGCATTTTGGCACAGACTGTTGTAGACTTTGTTTCTAGACTGTCTGTTTAGATGCTCATGACTTAGTGACACGCCGATGTCGGGCTACTTTTCCGCACTTATGCTTTGGGTTTTACCCCGTTTTTATAAAAAACTTTGATTATTTTAAATGTCTTGATTCGTTTTTGTTAAATGTTGAAAGTATTTCGGAAATGTTAGGTTGCCTAATATCACGATAGGCGCTATCACGACGAGTTAGGTTTTGGGTCGTGACAACCTCGTAGGCTAAAACTCAATATTTACACCACGAATATGGTAAAATATGCACAGAAACACATAAAAGAATTATCAAATAAGCCTAACAAGCATGGCTCCCTATTAATACTATAGTACAAATTTAATTTCACAAAGAGAGAATTTAAACTCATAAATTTTTCACCACAAGGATCTCGTCCTTACATAACTTCCACCGCGGCTTGTGGCCCAGTTTAAATATTTCACATCATATAAAAATGCGAGCATCTCCTCCTCAACTCCGAATCACAAGTGTTTTGCGCATTGTGCCAACTGAGATTTTTCATTCCCTTTCTTTCTTCTTTTAAATAAATTCCGTAAATACTTTTCACAATACATAATGAACCCCCATACCAATAGGGCATATAATTCATAAACTTAAGATCAATTATTCCGAAATAACATCAAAACCCACTGTAGTGAGTAATAGAAAGTCATTTTTGGACTTATAGCCCTCAATCGTGTACAAAAATAAAAATGATAGACACATGCTAACATCATCAAATTTCCCAACAGGGATAAACATATAAGTGGATCACAAAATTACGAAGCTCACCCATAAGCGGAGCATAATAGGAGGACTCGCCTCAATATTCAGAACCGAATCAAATTAAGGAGAAATAACCCTTTATAACAAATCGGGATCGTACCTGTAACGACACTATCTTGTGTGGTGGCCTCAGCCACACCATAGTGAATATATCAATAGGCTGGGCCTCACCCTCTAACGCTCCCCCTACCTGCCTGTCCTCGACCCCTAATTGGTTGTACACGTGGAGTATTAACAGGAATAACGCATGTAGCCTGAGTTTTCTAATGAAATCCACCCTTCCTAAGCCTGGGACAATCTCTCATGATGTGTCTAGTATCACCACACTCATAAAACCCCTCTGAGGTCGAGGTGGCTCATTTTGAGTCTGTGCTAGATAACTGGAGTAACCACTGTAAGAACCTCGTGCTGGTGGTGTACTTTAAGAACTTACAGGAGCACCCCGAGTAATCTGATGTGCGGACTGAGTTGGCCGACTGCTCGAGTCTCCGCCATAATGGGTCATAGCTGAAGAGTAAAATCCACTGAACCTTCCAGAGCTTCGAGATCTTTTGGTCTCTTTAGACTCAGTTTCCTCACTTCAAACACATTCTAACAACCTGACAATCTCTATTACTTGCTGAAATGGAATGTCAGTTTGCAATTCTCGAGCCATGGTTATTTTAAAATCATAATCAAGCCCTTCAATGAATCTGCAGACTCGCTCTTTGACTGTAGGAACCAACATAGATGCGTGTCGGGCTAACTCACTGAACCTGATAGTATATTCTAACACTGTCACGGTGCCCTGACGCAACCGTTCAAACTTTGTGCACCATGCATCCCATAGAGTCTGGGGAATAAACTCTTTCAAAAACATTTCCGAATATTGAGCCCAAGTTGGTGGTGTTGAATCGGATGGTCTACCCTATTCATAAGCTTGCCACCATCGATACGCTACTCCTGACAACTGAAATTAAGTGAAGGCAACTCCGTTCATCTCCACAATACCCCTTGTGCGGAGAATACAATGACATTTTTCTAGAAATCCCTGGGCATACTCAGTAGTTGTGCCACTGAAGGTAGGTGGACTATACCTCTTAAATCTCTCAAGTCTCTTTTGTTCTTCTTCTGATGCCTCTGGCCTGACCTCAGGCTATTACACCCCATATTTTCATACGTGAAAGTACGCCATAAATAAGTTGATAAAAGCTCGGAAATGGGATGTTACATCCCACATTTTCGTACGTTAAAGTTTTGTTGTAAGTTAATCGACGTAAGTTCGAGAATGAGATTATTTTGGGATTATAAGTATTACGCTATTTCAAACAAGTAATACGTAAATTTGTAAAGGTAAGAAGGTAAGAAAATCGAAGAAGATGAGTTTCGTCGAAGTTTGACATTTTGAGATAAAATATGGTCCGAGCTATAATACCCGGCATTTAAGGACTAGTGTCATACAAGGTACCACATGACCATGATAGTAAGGTATATAAGATGTGTTAAAAGTAAGTAGTATTTTACGTAATTTGTGATAATTCTTAATTATGTGGATAATCGAGTAATTATTGATTTTAGTGGGAGATTAACAATTAATTAAGATGTTGGTGGTTAATTGTTGGGAATGGATAAACATCACGTGGCAGCCTTGCATCAAGAAATGGTGACTCTTAAAGTCATATAAAAGGTTGAAATTTAAGAGATATTTGGGTGGCTAAAGTAGTCCTTACCAAGTGAAGCCCACACCGCTATAAAAAGGGACTTTTCTAAAAGTCATTCATTCATTTTTAGGGACGTTTCACACGGATCTGCTATGGAATAAATAGCTTCACTTTCTAAAGTGATTCATTCATTTTTAGGAAAGTTTCATACGGATCTGCTATGGAATAAATAGCTTCAACACAATTTCACACGATGTTATACTGTGTAATAGCAACGGAACTTTTGCGATTCTAAGAAAATACGGTGCAATCTTTCTCAAGAATATCATACGAATTTTCTCCTACTTTGATCCACCGTTACGTATTGTCATAATCAACGGGTGTTAAAGGAATTATCAAGAGAATCGGTTCAGGTATGTTAAGGCTATCCCTTCTTTCCTTTTGGCATGATCGAAATAATACAAATGAAACGAGCAAAATACGCAACTTTCATAAATGACTCTATTCATAGAAATACTAGGAGTGTCTATATTCTTGATTTCACATGTGAATTATTATTATATCTTCTGTTCATGGGACTTAGAAAAATATGTATTTGATAAAGTTTATCCGACATGCATATTATTTTTATGACATTATGAGAAATCTTATTAACGTATTTCTTATGCATTTCATGCATTTATACATATACATTGACCCATGACCAGATGGCGTTATATATATATATATGGGATATGTGGGATATATATATATATGTGTGTGTATATGGGATATGGGAAAAGGTTACGACGTTATATACGCACCACCACCTAACGCAAGCAATGTGAGCAAAATCAAGCTTAAGGGACTGTGTGTGCCAGTCACACTAGGTGTCTCCCTCGTGAGTAAGGAATTTTGTTATCCTTGAAATACAAGGATTACCGCAAGGCGATTAAGGGTCATCGATGATGTAAAAAGACATCAAAGATAAAGAGATAAAACATCTATAGGTAGCTCGCCGTAACACTAAATCTTAGTACTCCCCTAAAGGGGGAATATGGAGTGATGTGGTATTAAGTCAGAATTAAATGGTTATAGTAACTATTGAATGGTAAAGAAGAATGCGAAAACAAAATTGAAAAATGAGAAGGGGATGAGATTGCACCTATTCAAAGCCTATAGATATGCTACGATTCCAGAACATTATGCAAACACGATGTCAAGGAGAGGAATTAAGGGTTCTTGCCCGGGATGTTATTAATGAATAAGGAGCCAGTGCGAAAGGTAAGTTAAGACAAAGGAAATAACCCAAGAAAGATTTCGTGGAATATTGATACGAGAATGGGCCAACGAGTAGTTGGTAGTTGATTCAGGAAGAGCCTAGTTATGGCTAGATAGGAGGTTACATACAAATCAATAGATCATGTAAGATAAACATAGTGAACCCCAACATGGGGAATTCAGTCTCGCATATATGACATCGTGATCCTTGAGAAATATTAAGATAGGAGTTGGGGAGTTAAAGGTACCGTATGAGTGTTACGGAGATAAAAGAGAGTGCCACTGGAAGACAATCAAAATATCAGCGCAGAAGCACCCCTACAAGTACAAGGGCGTGAAGATTTACAAGAGTCAGAAGGTCCTCCCTAAATACTACATCGAATGTCTAGCTTAGGAAATAAGGAAGAAGGCTGGAACCTAAGCTCAGTAACCTGAAGAGGAAATGGTCTTGTAACAACAATCTCACAACAACATTGTATTACTCCATAAGAAAGTGATACCTGCCGTGGCTAATGAACGGGAAGTAAAAAAAAATCAAAAGTAGGATTCAAGATCATATGAGTTGCACGAAAACTCCGGAATGCGTGGGAACTAAGATAAGCTAAGTATGCACGCAACAAAGGGCAGAAAGACCAGGAAAAATAATTGCTTACGTTTAAAAAAAGCTAAGATGGAACGAAAGTAAGTATTCGATCAATGATCCAGAGTTAGTTCCGTTATGAACGCACTTATAATTTCGGAGTATTATCCATGCAGCATATATATTGACATTCATACAGCCGTAGGAGACTCCAGTATAACGTAAAAGAAGGAATTGGGCCCAGGGCATAGACAAAGGATTGGATTGTTAGAAGATTGTATCATGGATATTCCATAGCACCCATGAAAGGCTAAAGCAATAACTAATACCATGAGCCGCTGATCGGAAGATAGCTTAAGACTCCTTAAAGGCTGATCAGAAGGAAGAGGAAACTAAAGAGTTACATCAACGAAGTAAATCAGGAGTCTGGTTATTGGACCCAGAAAATTATAGACATCATGATTGAGAACATTGAAGAATCACTCTTAATATCAGAGGTACAAGAGAGATAGTACAACAACCATTCTCTATAATGGCCGTACAAAAAATCCAGTTAGAAGAGTACCGGCCTCATAAGAAGTCAGTATGAAGCTTCCACCAGATCGTGTATGCACTAGAGTTGCAAGTATTATAATAGAGCTTCAAGTTGTGGATGTGAATTATACCTATGTGGAAGGAAGGTCATAAAGGAGATATAAGATATGATGCAAGATTTTAAGGTAAGTAAGGTAAAGGTGAATATTGTACGAGATACTCAGGTGCAGAAGGTTGAGAATAATCCATACTTAAGATAGAGGGCTAGAAGCATTGTGATTCAATATCCATGAATGATAGCGGTGTCATTAGTGGAATATCTTCCAACCTATGGTTTCTAGGTATCGAGAGGCCTAGTCAAGATAGTAAAGAAGAGTTAGAGACGATGTGATATCTCTCTTGATATTCCAGAATAACATAAGGAAATCTATGGTGCAAACAAGTTGAAGGAAGGTTGCAAATAGTATAAATAGATATGTGTAGGTCGCAAGCTAAAGTATGGTAGAGAGACAAAGTTTTAGGAAGACAGGAGTAAGGATAAGAAAAGGTGAGTGAGAAGGTGACGAGAATGGATAAGTTCTCGGGATTAAGCCCATGAAAACAAGAGAGCTGATGGGTTTTTTAAGTTATAGAAAGCTCAGTATAACCTGAATGAACTCAAAGGAGTCAAGACTAATAGTATCTAGAAGAGATGGAATGTTGCCCTGGTAGTAGAATGAGGGTGTAATTGCGATAGATAAAGGATGGTAAAGGATGACATTTGGGCCTTCGATTGAGTAATGAATTGATTTCATGAATTGTACAGGATTAAAATACCCACATAAGGTGAATCACATCGGGATGCTATGAAATACGGTTATGAAAGCATGGTATCGCCCCAGGTGGATCAGTCTAATCATTTCAAATGTTCCCCGATGAGACGTGAGCCCTAGCGGCAGTATTAAATAAAAGATCAAGTTATCAGTGGTAGATTATAGATCAATATTGAGGTTAATCAATAATGGGTGGACAAAAGTCACAAAGTATAAGATGAGATTAGGTTGTCATTCTGGAGATGAACAGAAATGAGGAAGTATTAAAGGACTTAGATTTATACATATAGGATAAGCAACGAGAATAACCTGGAGTTTGGTAGCAGGCCTCAGTAACGATAAATCAAAGTAAGAGTTATGGTACAGTATGACCTACCTAGATGCAGTAAAGTCATACGGATGGATGACCGAGTCCAGGAAGTAAGATATAGCAATATTCATAAGTTTAACAAAGTACCGAGCGAAGAACTTAAGTATACCTATAGATGCCCAGAGGGACATCTTGTCAAGCTCTGTATATGTGTACAAGGTGAGACCTAGAGATTGGCTAAAAACTGGAGAAAAAAAGCTGGAGGGAAGAGTCGCAAAGGCGCATATACAAGGAAAAAGAGCTCATGCATGACAGGAGATAGCTATAGTAACGAGATTGGAAGGATTCCGACCACAAGTCGTGGTGTAAGAAAGAGGCCTAAAGGGGGGAATGTCTTGGCCTTTGGATTTATTCACAAAACAATTGCCTATATGACAAGAAGAGTACTAAAGTATTCGGAAGACATAGGTTATGAAAATGATAAGAGCATCAGTCAACATTCAAGGACGAATGTTCCAAAGGGGGGAATGATGTTACACCCTATATTTTCGTACGTGAAAGTATGCCATAAATAAATAGATAAAAGCTCGGAAATAGGATGTTACATCCCGTATTTTCGTACGTTAAAGTTTCATCGTAAGTTAATCGACGTAAGTTTGGGAATAAGATTATTTTGGGATTATAAGTATTACGCTATTTCAAACAAGTGATAAGTAAATTCTTGAAGGTGAGAAGGTAAGCAAATCGAAGAAGATGAGTTTCGTCGAAGTTTGACATTTTGAGATAAAATATGGTCCGAGCTATAATACCCGACATTTATGGACTAGTGTCATACAAGGTACCATATGACCATGATAGTAAGGTGTATAAGGTATGTTAAAAGTAAGTAGTATTTTAAGTAATTTGAGATAATTTTTAATTATGTGGATAATCGGATAATTATTGATTTTAGTGAGAGATTAAAAATTAATTAAGATGTTGGTGGTTAATTGTTGGGAATGGATAAACATCACGTAGCAGCCTTGCATCAAGAAATGGTGACTCTTAAAGTCATATAAAAGGTGGCATTTTAAGAGATATTTGGGTGACTAAAGAGGCCTTACCAAGTGGGGCCCACACCACTATAAAAAGGGACTTTTCTAAAGGTCATTCATTCATTTTTAGGGAAGTTTCACATGGATCCTCTATGGAATAAATAACTTCAATTTCTAAAGTCATTCATTCATTTTTAGGAAAGTTTCATACGGATCTGCTATGGAATAAATAGCTTCACTTTCTAAAGTCATTCATTCATTTTTAGATTCATACAGATCTGCTATGGAATAAATAGCTTCAACAAAATTTCACACAATGTTATATTGTGTAATAGCAACAGGACTTTTGCGATTCTAAGAAAATACGGTGCAATCTTTCTCAAGAATATCATTCGAATTTTCTCCTACTTTGATCCACCGTTACGTATTGTCATAATCAACGGGTGTTAAAGGAATTATCAAGAGAATCGGTTCAGGTATGTTAATGCTATCCCTTCTTTCCTTTTGGCATGATCGAAATAATACAAATGAAACGAGCAAAATACGCAACTTTCATAAATGACTCTATTCATAGAAATACTAGGAGTGTCTATATTCTTGATTTCACATGTGAATTATTATTATATCTTCTGTTCATGGGTCTCAGAAAAATATGTATTTGATAAATTTTATCCGATATACATATTATTTTTATGACATTCCGGGAAATCTTATTAACGTATTTCTTATGCATTTCATGCATTTATATATATACATTGACCCATGACCAGATGGCGTTATATACGCGTATATATATATATATGTATATGGGATATGGGAAAAGGTTACGGCGTTATATACGCATCACCACCTGATCAGCTGGTATACGCTGATGATTTGCCCACAGTGGCCGAGATGATATGATGGGACGCCCTCACAAGCTTGATGATATTATGAACGCATATACCTATGCATGATATGACATTTATACGCATATGCATGACATTATAAATATGAAATGATTTACAGAGCCATTCAGACTTACATGTTGAGTCTTTTACTTCATGTTTCTCTACGTCTTTTATTTATGGAGTTTCATTCCTTACATACTCGGTACATTATTTGTACTAACGTCCCTTTGCCTGGCGACATTGCATTTCATGCTCGCAGGTCCCGATAGACAGGTCGGAGTCCTCCAAGTAGGCTATCAGCTCAGCGGAAGGTGTTGATAGCCTAGCGGAAGGTGTTGGTGCACTCTATTTGCTCCGGAGTTGCTTGTTTGGTCAGTATGATTTAGACGTGTATTGTTTGGTATGGCGGGGCTTTCCCGACCTTTATGACAATTATGTATTCTTAGAGGCTTGTAGACAGACGTCATCTACATAAAAGATTGTATGGCTTTGTCGGCCTATGTTCAGTGTACGAATGGTTATTTTGGTCTTATAGGCCGTATGTCTTATGTATAAGTTGGTATTTCATGTTGTATTCTACTTATCTCTTGTCTGCCTCTCCGGCTCAGTTATCTATGATAGTATGATACGAAAAGATATGTTATATTGGTACTCGATTAAGTAAGGTACCGGGTGCCCGTCGTGGACCATCGGTTTGGGTCGTGACACAGGCGGAACCAGAATAACATGATGTACCTGTATTATACTCGGAACCTGACAATATGAACCTGATGTTCTAGAGCACGAGCGGTAGGAGTCTGAGTTGCTCCCCTAATCTGTGCAATATTTGGTGCAACAGAGATCAATCCCGCCTAAGTTAATGTACAAAACATATTCAAGAACTGTGCTAAGTCTCCTGAAATCCCGGGGGTAACAATAGGTGCTTCTGGTACCTGTCCCCCAACTGGAGCTACTGGCGGCTCCTCAACTGCTGCTCTGACAGGTGCTCTAGTCGCGACACGTTCCCTTCCTTGGCCTCTACCTCAGCCCCGGTCTCTTGCGGCCCTAGCAGTATGTGCGGGTGTCAGCTCAGCTGACCCGGTAACACGTGTCTTCACCATCTGTGAGAGAATATAGATGCAAAGGCTCAAATTCCAAATTCAACAAATCCCGCATGACAAGAATGAAAGAAGTGGAAATTTCCTGACAGTTCTGTAGCCATTCGAAGATAAGTACAGACGTCTCCGAACCGATCCGTAAGCCTCTACTAAATTCGTTCGTGACTCGTAGAACCTATGAACCTAGAGTTCTGCTACCAATGTTTCACGACCCAAAATCCCACCACAGGCGTCGTGATGACACTTAGTCTCTAAGACTAGGTAAGCCGACTATAACAACAATTCAAGCCATTTTTTTAAAACATACAAATTAATACAAGTGTCAAAACAAACTCCCAAGATTGGTAATACTGAGTCAGGAACTCTAACTGAATACTTGAAATGATATCAAGCATCGAATACTCAATATTTTTTGAATAATAATTAACAGTACAATAAAATGGAAAGACTCCAAGGAACTGCGACGACCGAGCAACTCTACCTTGAATCCTTGCGATCATACTCTAACTCTGTCCGGGTTCGATATCTCCAATACCTGGCACTGCACAAAAATATACAGAAGTGTAGTATGAGTACACCACAGTCGGTACCTAGTAAGTATCAAGACTAACCTCGGTGGAGTAGTGACGAGGTACAGTCAAGACACTCACTAGTGTAATAACTTGTGTAATATAGTATACAAAAATAATAGAAAACAAATAGCAGTGATAGCAACAATAATCAACTAGTGATGTAAATAGCCAGGTAACAAGAACTCCATAAATATTACTCAAACAGATAATGAACACACGTACAACCAATAATCAAGTCCTTCAAAATATACATCTTTCATCTCTAAGGTTTTCAATAGAAATCTCTAGAACATAATCCTTTCCAATAAATATATTTCGAATATTCTTCTTTCAAACAAATACTCTTCAAATATAATTATTTCAAATAAATAATTTTCGAATACAATTCTTTCAAATAATATTTTGAACAAAATCCTTCCAAATAAATATTTTGACACTCGAGAGGGTCGCCTTTGGAGAAGCATTTGCCGGTAACGAAAGCCTCACTCTGATTNGGCAAACCCATTTCCTAGTCACCGGGCTGAGCGCACCTTTGGTACTTCAATAGGGCGAGCTGTTTGATAGTGACTTCTTTCGTTTGGTAGGGCGACGAAAGGCTACTTCAATGACGGAAACAGCCGGAAACTCGAGAGGGTCGCCTTTGGAGAAGCGTTTGCCGGTAACCAAAGCCTCACTCTGATTATGTCGTGAGGCTGACTGAATCCAATCCATAAACCTGGAAATGAAAGGTTGTTCGTTCCCTTTCGTCAAGTAGGCATACGAACCACTTTGCCTTAGACTCTATTGGAACAAAGCGGAGTGCAGAATAGACCGGCTGAAGATGGAAGAGTGAACGTTGTCGAGCCTAGAGCCCACTCAAACGAGCCTTTCTAGCCGCATCTGAATCAGCTATAAATCATTCAAATAAAAGTCACCCTCTGATACCTCATTTCATAATCATAAAATACGGGTCTCAGCCCACTTTCATATTTTTTGTAACACGTGTCTCAACCCACTTTTATATTTCTACGACACTTCATGCCCATAATTAAATCATCATATTTTCCCCCGCACCTCGTACCCATATTTCATATCACATATGCCCGGGCAGTTCACGTGCCAATAATAAAAACCATCAAATTTTTCCCGACACCTCGTGCCCACATTTCATCTCTGTTGCGGCGTGCAACCCGATTTCATATAATATTATCTGCTCGGCAATAGCCACAGACTCACAATTTAAACATAGATCAGACTATTATAAAGTTTACCGAAACAATAAGACAAGTTGTACAAGATATAAGGATAAACACAAGGAAAATCACAACATCACATAAAAATTACCAACACAATAATCTCACATAATCACATATCATCCCTGACACTAGCCACCCTTATATCTCCTATAGCCGCCTGTATCACTCTATAATAATAGCCACTCTTATCTCTCCGCCCTAACAATATCAATAGCTACCCTTATCGCTCCTATTTCCACCCTTATCGCTCCGTCCAGACAGTATCCCAACACACATAAGTACAGTGAAATTCCACCCTTATACCCACATAATGTCAACAGTGGAATGTCACCTTTATGTCCTCAGAATAATAACTCTAATCACACAACAATTTACACATAATATTATCACAATAACACAATTCAATAATTCATATAACGATTTGCCCATAGTCCACAACCAATTCCAAAGATATAACAAAATCAATAAATTTCTCAACAAATAGCCCAATGCTCCACACAATGAATATAAACTTCAACACAACAACAGAGATTGAAAAGTAACTCAGCATAGGACAATACCTTCTTAAATCCAAATTTTAGATAATTATGTTAACGCCTCCTTTTAGACTTATTTAATGATTACTTACAGATAAGAAATCCATAATGAATTTAATTCCAAGAAAATATCAAATCAACAAACCCACAGAATTCACATAAAAATCCAAGTGGAAATTACACCAAATTATCATATAAAATACAAACTCGAAAAACAAGGAATGAGGCATGACAAATTCAAGGATTTACTAAGTTCCAACAATTTTTCAATTTAGTACTTAAGGATGTCTACGAATTTAAATCGATATAATTTGCACGTATAAACCAAGCACTTACTCATCACCTCGCGTACATGGTTTTCAATTACACAATTTTCACATAAGACTCAAAGCCTAAGGGGTAATTCTCCCACTCAAGGTTAGGCAAGATACTTACCTCACTTCACAACCAAATTCAAGATTTGAATAAACCTTTTTCTCATGAATTCGTATCCGAAAGCTTCAAATCTAGTCACAAACAATTCAATATACTCAATATGAATCGTAGGAATTAATCCATATGAAATTACTAATATTCCGGATTAAAATCCAAAATTCATTTTCAAAATCGACAGTGGGACCCACATTTTGAATCCCCAAAAAACTCACAAAATATGAACACCCGTTCCGATACGAGTTCAACCATACAAAAATTATCGAATTCCGACATCGGATTGCCCTTCAAATCTTTAATTAAAATCTTTGAATATTTCTACCAGTTTTCAACCCAATCTTTACCCATTTGAACTTAACATTTTTCTCACAACCTTATTGGTACAAGCATGTATAACTAATTCTCTCACAACCAATAATGATCTTACTAATTACCCATTTCTAGTTAGATTTTGAAATTGAAGAATTGGGAAAGAAATTCTTACCTCTTTGAAGCTCTAGCAACACTTTGATGCGATTTCAAGGTTTGATTCAAGGTAGAGTAGTGAAATCCTTAGTCCTTCCTTTCCTCTCTCCAGAAAATACCCAAAAATATGAACCCTAAATGAGTTAAATAAAATGGGGGTCGGGTTATAAAAACCCAAATTCTGTACAGCCGCGGCACGTGGGGCGCTCGGGGAGGCTGTGCAAAAAGTTCCTGGAAACGACATTTCAAAACATTCTAGAATTTTCCACAGGCGCGGCGCATGGGGCGGTGCGTGGGGCGGCCCAGTAGTGTTAAATTCCGCCAGCGTTTTGTAATTTTGTCAGAACTACTTGTAGGAGTGTCCAAATGATGAATGGTTTGAAGCGTTAGAAACTACACTAGAAGATATTTCATTTGATAGGTTGTCAATCACATAAATTCTTATATATATGTAGATATGCTCGTCCAAAATTTGGTCTTGTGCGTACTCATTTGGAACTTTAGTCTATCATGAAATTTCCAACTTGACTAAGGCTTAGGCCTCTCCTTAGACCCCACATCACTTATAATATGCCTCGTACACTTATTATCATATCCAATTGATATCCATCATATAAATAGTCCTCGTCTGCACACAAAAGAATATAATTAGCACACATTAACTTTTTAATTTCGGCAAAATGCGCCGAATTATTCTACGGACTTCCAACTCCAATTCTGGATATACGGCTATGTCCGAAATCACCATACAAAGCTATTGAAACCATCAAAGTTCCATTCTGGGGCCGTTTGCAAAAAAGTCAAACTCTGGTCAACTCTTTTCATTTAAGCTTCCAAAACAAGAATATATTGTTCTTTCAATTAAATCTTGAATCTTCCGAAAACCAAGCTCGATCGCACGCACAAGTCATAATACACATTACGAAGCTTCTTGAGATCTTAAGCTGCAAAACGGGATGCTAATTCTTAAAACGACAAGTCGGGTCGTTACATCTGAGTTTAATACGCATATTTTGGGTAGATTCTTAACATGTAAGTTGTAGAAATCATGGGTTTAGTCGAAAAACCTAGGTTTTGATAAAAATGGGATTTAACCACGAAAATTCTTATGAAATTTGGTAGAAATCATATATTTGAGTTCGTGAGGTTATGGGTAACATTTATCTTGAAAAGTTTCCGGAATCCGGGCATGTGTGCCCGGAAGTGAATTTTAAGAATCTTTCAATTTGGATTGGGTAATCACTCTAATAGCTAAATTATGAACTTGTGAGTCTATATTGATTTAATTTATATAATGTTTGGCTAGCTTCGAATTGTTCGACACCAAGTTGAGGCCTTAGAGTGAATTTGTGGGCCGAAAAGTGAGCTTCGGGGCGAGGCAAGTCTCTTGCCTATCCTTGTAAGAGGAAATTTACCCATATGTGATTTAAATTACTATTTGCTTCTAATTGTGGGGGCTACGTATGTACGAGGTGACGAGAGTCTGTGCGTAGCTACAAATCATGCTTAAGTCCGAGTAGTTTTAGGACCCAATCATGAAATACTTGTATAATTGCACTTTACTTGTTTATTTAAGTGCTCAAATTATATTAAACCTTGATAAAGAATTCGTAAAGACCAAATTTCACTTACTTTGAGTTTTGGTGGGTTACTTGACCGTTAATAGAAATTATGTTTTTGTAATGACCTGACTGGTCGTTTTGAGTATTACAGCCCCGTTCCCCCATTTACTCCTTAATTGTGCTTTAAAATTGTTATATGACTTTCCAGGGTAATTGGTTCGGGTCCGGTAAGGTCTTGGAATGAATTGAAACACTTAATTCCAAAATTTAAAACTTAACTTAAAAAGGTTGGGTGGATATCGACCTATGTATAAACGACCACAGAATAACGTTTTGATGATTCTAATAGCTCCGTATGGTGATTTTGGACTTAGGAGCGTGTCCAGAAAATTATTTGGAAGCCCGTAGCTAAATTAGGCTTGAAATGGCGAAATTAGAAATTTAAGTTTGGAAGTTTGACTGGAGAGTTGACTTTTTGATATCGGGGTCGGAATCTAGTTCTGAAAATTTTCATAGGTCCGTTATGTCATTTATGACTTGTGTGTAAAATTTGAGGTCAATCGAACTTGATTTGATAGGTTTCGGCATCGAATGTAGAAGTTAGAATTTCATAGTTTCATTATGCTTGAATCGGGATATGATTCGTATTTTTAGCGTTGTTTGATGTGATTTGAGGCTTCGAATAAGTTCATTTGATGTTTAGGCCTTATTGGTGTATTTGGTTGAGGTCCCGAGGGCCTCGGGTGAGTTTCGGATGGTTAACGGATCAAATTTGGACTTAGAACAATTGAAACTTGTTGCTGCCTCCTAATGCAATCACACCTACGGAAATTGGTTCATAGGTGCGAGCTCGCAAAAGCGAGCATGTAATCGCAGAAGCATGTGGTCCGAAGAAGCAGACGAAATGTCGTAGAAGTGCGACCGCAAAAGCGACCACATGGTCGCAGACGCGGCCTGGGCTAGGAGCGCACTGGACCGCAGAAGCGGGCTCTGGTCCACATAAGCGAGAATGGCGCAAAAGCGGGGAAAACAACCGCAAAACCAGTTACGCAGAAGTGGTTAAAAATTCCGCAGAAGCGGAACCTCTGCATAGTGTACAAAAATAGAGGGTTCCGACATTTTTGTCATTTTGGACATTTTCAACACGGTTTTGGGCGATTTTTCAGAGAGAATTCACGGGAAATCTTGAGGCAAGTCATTTGTGATCATTGTTAGTCAATAATATTGGATTATCATTGAGTATTGCGACTAGATTACGTGTTTTTGAGGTGCAACTAGAGGATTTGGGCCTAGGGATTTGAAAATATGATTTGAGGATTTGAAGGTCGAGTTGATGTCGGAATTTGGTAAATTTGGTATGGTTGGACTCGTGGTTGAATGGGCGTTCATATTTTTTTAACTTTTGTCGGGTTCCGAGAAACAGACCCCATGGACGATTTTTGAGTTAAATTTCGGATTTTGTTGGAAAATTAATATTTTCATATGAAATTAATTCCAATAATTTGTATTGAGTGAATTGAATTAATTATGTCTAGATTCGAGGCATTTGGAGAGCGATTCGCGAGGCAAGGGTATAGCGGAGTAAACAATTACATGTTTTGACGTAAGTAACATTTCTAAACTTGGTTCTAAGAGTCTGAATCCCTGAAATTTTGTGTTATATCAATTGTTGGAGGTGACACACATGCTAGGTGACGAGTGTGTGGGCGTGCACCATATAAATCATGACTTGAATAAATTTTGTGGCATTGTAAAAGAATTAAGGAATCATGTTATTATCCGCATATTTCCACNTTCGGCATCGAATGTAGAAGTTAGAATTTCATAGTTTCATTATGCTTGAATCGGGATATGATTCATATTTTTAGCGTTGTTTGATGTGATTTGAGGCTTCGAATAAGTTCGTTTGATGTTTAGGCCTTGTTGGTGTATTTGGTTGAGGTCCCGGGGGACTCGGGTGAGTTTCGGATGGTTAACGGATCAAATTTGGACTTAGAACAACTGAAACTTGTTGCTGCCTACTAATGCAATCACACCTACGGAAATTGGTTCATAGGTGCGAGCTCGCAAAAGCGAGCATGTAATCGCAGAAGCATGTGGTCCGAAGAAGCAGACGAAATGTCGTAGAAGTGCGACCGCAAAAGCGACCACATGGTCGCAGATGCGGCCTGGGCTAGGAGTGCACTGGACCGCAGAAGCGGGCTCTGGTCCACATAAGCGAGAATGGCGCAAAAGCGGGAAAAAAACCCGCAAAAGCAGTTACGCAGAAGTGGTTAAAAATTCCGCAGAAGCGGAACCTCTGCATAGTGTACAAAAATAGAGGGTTCCGACATTTTTGTCATTTTGGACATTTTCAACACGGTTTTGGGCGATGTTTCAGAGAGAATTCATAGGAAATCTTGAGGCAAGTCACTTGTGATCATTGTTAGTCAATAATATTGGATTATCATTGAGTATTTCGACTAGATTACGTGTTTTTGAGGTGAAACTAGAGGATATGGGCCTAAGGATTTGAAAATATGATTTGAGGATTTGAAGGTCGAGTTGATGTCGGAATTTGGTAAATTTGGTATGGTTGGACTCGTGGTTGAATGGGCGTTCATATTTTTTAACTTTTGTTGGGTTCCGAGAAACAGACCCCATGGACAATTTTTGAGTTAAATTTCGGATTTTGTTGGAAAATTAATATTTTCATATGAAATTAATTCCAATAATTTGTATTGAGTGAATTGAATTAATTATGTCTAGATTCGAGGCATTTGGAGAGCGATTCGCAAGGCAAGGGTATAGCGGAGTAAAACATTACATGTTTTGACGTAAGTAACATTTCTAAACTTAGTTCTAAGAGTCTGAATCCCTGAAATTTTGTGTTATATCAATTGTTGGAGGTGACACACATGCTAGGTGACGAGTGTGTGGGCGTGCACCATATAAATCATGACTTGAATAAATTTTGTGGCGTTGTAAAAGAATTAAGGAATCATGTTATTATCCGCATATTTCCACGTGTTAGAGAAATTGAGCAGAGACTCGTATTAAAGATCATGTTTAGGCTACGTGCCGATATTTTGGGACACATAGGGTCATGTTGCTGTTGAATTTAATTGCTTAAAAATATACATTTCATACTCAACCATATTCATCCATTGTGATGATATTTATGGGATCAGGGTTGCCCGCCTGCAGCAGGCCATATCGGCTTTATATATATTTTTATCATATGGATCGGGGTTGCCCGCCTGCAGCAGGCCATATCGGCTTTATATCACACTTGGGCCGAAGGAGCCCCTCCGGAGTGTGCACCCCCCGCAGTGAGCGTAGATGATTTATATTTGGGATGGACTTCCCAAGGCATAGACTTGCCTTACTTATTTATATTTGTGATGAATTTTTCCTGGATATGGATTTTGTCCGAATCATTATAATTTGGGGATAAATTTATCCTTGGACTGGATTTGGCCTTATACAGTACTGAGTCACTGACTCTAAGTTGATGTGTGTGTGTGTGTGTGTGTATATATATATACGGGATGGAGCTTCCCTAGGTTGGATGGGCCATGTACAGTACTGAGTGACCGAGTAATTTGTGATCATGAATACACGAGGTTTTCCCACTGAGATGTCATATTCCTCATATCATTCAGTATTGATCTAATTTACTTGTACTAAGGTTAACTGTTGAACTTGAAAGCATGCCTATATTCTGTACTGTTATTTCTATACTGGACTGCACCTGCTGAGCTCGTCACTACTTTTAGCCCATAGGTTAGTCTTGTTACTTATTGAGTTGGTTGTAATCATACTACACTATGTACCTCGTGTGCAGATCCAAGTGCTTCCGGACACGGTGACTATTAGATCTCAGGGTATTATCAGTTGGAGACTATCGAGGTAGTTGCCGGGTGTCCGCTGACCTTCACTCTCTTCATTTAAGTTATTGTATTGTTCTATATTTTCAGACAGTGTTTTTATCAGTCAGACTTTGTTATTATTTAGATTCTCATGTACTCAATGACACCGAGTTTTGGGAGTGTTTTGTATCTGAAATTGTGAGGTTTTCAATTGAATTCAAATATTATATTTTATTGAGGTTGTCGGCTTGCCTAGTATTGAGATAGGAGCCATCACGACATGCAGATTTTGGGTTGTGACAAGTTGGTATCAGAGCCTAGGTTACATAGGTCTCACTAGTCATGACAAGGTTTGGTAGAGTCTTGCGGATCAGTACGGATACGTCTGTACTTATCTTCTAGAGATGTTGTCGAACCCTTAGGAAAAATTTCACTTTCTTCTACTCTGTCGTGCAAATTTGTTGATTCTGGAAACTAAATTCTTGTTATTCTATTCTCTCATAGATGGGGAGGACACGTACTACCAGATCAGACGATCAGCCACCAGTGCCACCAGTTAGGGCCGCGAGAGGCTGGGGTCGTGGTAGAAGTCGAGGTGTAGCTCGTACAACAGTTGGAGCAGCATTTGTAGCACCACTAGTTGCTCCAGCTCAGGAGATAATTCCAGATATATATGTACCGACAGGACCAGATCAGGCACCAGCTGTGCCTATTGTTATTCCAGGCCTTCAGGATGCTTTAGCACAGATATTGACAGTTTGCACTGGCCTTGGTCAGGTGGTTTCGGCTCAGTCCGCACCTGCCACTTCTCAGGCCGGGGGAGGTACTCATACCTCTGTTACCCATATACAGAGCAGGTAGTGCAGGGACTTCAAATACCGGGGGCACCACTTGTCCAGCCGGTTACAGCTGCTCAGTCCCCGGTAGTCCCGGTTATGGTTGATGATGAGCAAAGGAAACTTGAGATATTTGGGAGGCTTCGACCTCCATCATTTAGTGATGCTGAGTTAGA
>AWOL01S0029229.1:3311-17560 GCA_000715115.1 Nicotiana otophora | reverse complement strand
CCCCCCCCCCCCCCAAACAAAAAATAGAAGCAAAGAAAGAAGCTTCAACTTTTTGGTCGCACGATTTCTCAAAGGCTTCTGGATCTGTTCGTTCGGTAAGTAGACATTTAAATTAATCCTATTTTATTGTAGCATTAAACATTTTTAGCTGTGTTAATCCGACGTTTTTTTTATGTATTCTATGTGTTCATACAGAGGAAAATTGATGTTTTTTATAAGTTAGAAGAGAAATTAATGTTTGTGTTGTCGTACATTGAAGTTTCCTATTTTTTTGCTGGTCGATTTTGAAGTTGATCTGAAATTGAGGTTCCGGAAAATGCCTTAGTTCTAATTTGTTCTTTACTAATTGATTCTGGAATGTGCAAGTTTCTTCATTTTGTATCGTTGTTTTTTAACATTTTAAGCCGTAAAGATGCAATGTTCTCCATTTTTTTTGGGTGAATTTTATGGTTCATATGGAGGAAACTACGTTTCTGATCTAATTTTTGTGGTTCGTCTTCTGGTGCATTTGAAGTTTTATATCTAGAAAATGCCTTAGATTTAAAGATATAGTCTATTAATTTTTTCTGAAGCTCCAGGTTGATTCTGGACAGTGCTTCACAAGTGTTACAAGGGGTAGACTTTATATGCATCTTTTCATTTTACCATGTCGAATTCAAGTTTATTCTTATTCTAAATGTTGCAATTAATTTTTTTAGCTGTCTTCACGCAAAGTTCTTTTTTATGTGTTTATCGAGGAAATTACATGTTATATTATGGTCGATTTGAAACATGACTTGATTTGAATTTGAGGTTCCAAAAATGCCTTAGCAGCTCTAGTTGTATACTTTATTGATTGATTCTGGGCAATGCTTCACAAGTTCTAACAAGGAAGAGACTTTAAATGCATGTTTATTTTGTATGTCTAATCGGAACTGTGGTACATGATTAGATCTCTTTGTGTCTAATTGGAATTGTGGTACATGATTAAATCTCTTTATGGTTTATGTAGGTTGTCGGTTCCGTTTGTATTTGAGTTTTGATTGTTGAACCCCCGCACAAATGGAAGAAGAGAAGAAGAAGAGGAAGAACAAGAAAAAGAAGAATAAACAGACCAAAGGGATTGAAAATAATGCCGTTGGTGCAGAAGAATCAGCTTCCTCCAATCAGAATCATGCTGCTGAAATACGTTGCGCTGACGCACATATTGATGATACTTCGGGAGCAGATGAGACTCCTAGTAGACATGTTACTAATGGTGCCAAAGTCGTAAGTTTGACTTCTGCAACAAATCATTCTGGTTTATAGGTTTATTTGTTTTCCAAATCTGAGCAGTCACGTTTCTAGAACCATATATATGTAGTTTCCATGCCACTTTCTGTTGTATTTTTTTTTTTGGTGAAAAAAAAGGAATTCTTTTGTGTTTCATGCGTTCATATTTTAACATCATTGGGTGCTCCCAAAATATAGCCAAAAAAAAGATTGTCCAATTGATAGCTGTCCTTGTGTTAAAAGCTCCAAACTTGTCTCCATGAATTAATCATCAAACGTTGCTTTTTAGCTTCTTGCTTCCAGCTAAACTCAATTTAGAGATTGAACTGCTGCACAACAAAGGCTGCGTTGGTTGCGAAGAAAAAGTGGGAAATAAAACTGAGAAGAGAGAGAGAGAGAGAGAGAGAGAGAGAGAGAGAGAGATTTTTGAAAACTGGAGATTGTCCAATTCGTAAAGAATATCTTTTTTGCATCATCATCACCTTATATGGTTGAGATTAAATAAGGGCAGAAAATTGTTGATCTAAAGCCCAAAATGCTGCCTTTTTCTTCGTCAGAATCCAACTTAGCTTATAGCCTTATACTCTTCTCTAAACCCCATACTAGGTTTCCTTATATTCAAAGTTTATGCTAAAATTGCTGCAGCATTATTGGGAAAGAATAATAAGAACTTACGTAATTTTCCTTATGCTTGATCGCTGAAAGAATCGGTATAAAAACTTGAAAGCCCCATTATTTTATTTTTATTTTTTGATAACTGTGGTGACCGGGCCAGCTTTGCGAAAGCCCCGTTAGAGAGCAACATTTTCCTTCTTTCTTTCTTTCTTTAGTTTCCTTTATGGACAAAAATGGAGGTGCAACATTAAATGCCTTTTGTAGAGTGCTTTCTTTTAAACTGTGTAAGCGGGTTTTAATGAAATTTTAACCATAGGTAAAAGATTCGTTACATGTCAAAGTTCTATGGAAAGCTGGAAGATTTGGAAATGGAGAGGAGTCCTTGCCCCAGTGAAGGTGAAGTTAATAGGAGAAATTCATGAAAGAAAGGGTGCAAGGAAGAAGAAAATAAGGAGAGAGAAAATGAAAAGAGAGATATTGGAACGTCTTGTGGGAATCAGGAAATGGAAATAAATAAGAGAAGAAAAGAAGAAAAATAAAAGCATAAGGTTTAGAACTAATGCTGCTTGGTGGAGTTTGGTAGGAAGTAGAAGTAATTAAAAAATATGTTGAATGCCTTTTTACCTTTATATTTTAAAGCCATCACGAATGGAAACTAAACAGGTTCCCTGCTAACTTTTAAGGAGTCAGATGGATTATATGTGCAGAAAAATAATTCACGGGGTTAGTAGCAAAAGTGGCTATGATCGGGGCTATAAAACAACAATAACAAACCCAGTTTAATCCCATAAGTGGAGTCTGGGGAGGGTAGTGTATACGCAGACCTTACCCCTACCCTATAAAGGTAGAGAGGTTGTTTCCGATTGATCCTCAGCTCAAGGAACTGGGGGGGGGGTTACAAAGCACTACACAATTTCCATTTGCTGGCTGCTCTCATTGGAGTCCACTTCTGGCTTTTGCTTGCTTGCTTACTTGTTTGTTGTTCCTTTGTATTGTTCATTTTTTGTTACTTCCTATACGTATTGGGTCCTTGATACTTTCTGATATGTTCTCTTTTTGTTACTCTTGCTTTTACAGTCTTCTTTAGCAGAAAATGAGAAACACAGTAGGATGGATACAGAGGTGAGTTAAGGCCTCCTTTTTGGGCAGTGTTTTGAACTGCTTTTAGTTATGGGCTCATTATTTGATGATAACTGTATTCTCTATCTCTCTCTGCTCCTTCTCTATATCTTTATATTTATTTAACTCATGACAAGTAATTGTTTTCTCTATTTTATGGACAGCCCACTTCTCAAGAGAAAATTAAACAATTACAGAGAGACAAGGATGCACATATGCAAAAAGAGGTGCAGGCTGTAAAATCTTTTACTTGTGTAGTCTTTACCTGAGTTTACATTCATATAAAATCGCCATATATATATTTCCTATCTACATTATAATTGAAGCATCTAATACTTACTGCTGTTTTACGGGCTATTTCTGAGGAGAAACTGAAACAATTAGGAAAGGAAAAAGATGCCAATTTACTGAAGGAGGTAACAAAAACTCTACGTACAAATTTTGCATCAAAGAACCTGTAACTTGCTAATTCATTTTTAGGCCAAAGTTTGGTGCTTAATCAGTTTTAAGATATTCTTTCCTTCTTCTAACATTATGGATTTGCCTTGATCTGCAGTCTAACCTTGAAGAGAGGATCAAACAACTACAGACTGAAAAGAACAATCATAGACATAAAGAGGTATTTTTGAACTGCCCGTCCCAAAATGGGCACCCCTTTCCATTCCAGAGGAAAACAATTGATTTTTGACTAAAATTTAAGTGTATCTTTTCGTGACTCAAATATTGGAACAACTGCGTAGTACTTTTTATGTGTTGTTCGAATTATGCATTTACATTTTCAAAATTGAATTATTCTAGTCCACTTAAATTTTGAATACTGGTCAATTGACCCTTGATGAGCGAAAAAGGACTAGGGGAAGAGGAAGTATCATGCAACAAATTGTACAGAGGTTGCAAATCATTGCTGTGTTGCTAATCCCTTTTCCTGTTTATTCTATCTACTTTGAGTTTTACGCTCTTCTGCAATCTTCAGGCTAGCTTTGAGGAGAAAATCATGCAATCTCAAAAAGAAATTAGCAGTCTCAAGAGGCAAGAGGTAATGGGGAAACATGCATAGATGCATATTGCACTGAAAATAGTTATGCCTTCTGGAATGTATTATCCACCTAAAAGGTCTTTCTTTGTTTGGTCATTGGTCTTCTAGAGCAATCAGTGACTTTTTGGACTTTTGCAGGCCGGCCAAGAAGAAAAGATACGACAACTGCAAATGGAGAAAGATGTCTACCTGCAGAAAGAGGTTCTGAAACTTTTAACATTTTCATCTTCTACTTCTGTGGAGGTGTTCAAAGATATATGCACTTAGGGTTAGGGTGACGCTAAAATATTATCTTTTATTATCATTAGGGCTCCTTGATTGTCGCCCTTTTACTGCAATAAAGAGTCTTTAAAGTTTCGGTCTACTTGACAAGAAGTATGCTCTCTGTAATTTTCAGGCTGAGTTCGAGATGAAGAATTCTCAATTACAAAGTGAAAAGAACTCATGGCTTCAAAAGGAGGTGATAGCCCCATATGACAACGAACATTTCCTCTCTCTAAGAATATCTATTCATTTTACCTTTATTGGATATAAGCATTGGATTATCATATCCTTTTCTCCACTTCTGCCCCCAATTTTGAGTTTTCTTTTGAGGCATGCAGTAAGTTTCAGTCTATACCTTGTTCGTTGCAGTCTGGCTTTGAGGAAAGAATTAGTCAGTTGGTGAATGAAGTGGAGAAGTTGAATTCAAAGAGGGTAATGAATCCTGAACTTAGTATTATTAGATCTTTATGTGCTTCTGTTGTTTCACTTGATTGTGGGGGTCTTTTCATCCTATTGACTTTTGTGCAAACCTTTTTAACTTTATGTATTGTGGAAATTTGGTTATATTTTCTCCTTGATAATTTGATTGGTTCCAAAAATTCACGAGAATAACTTTAGCACAAATATCAGGTGAGCTTGGAGGAAAAAGTAGAAGAGATGGAGAAGGAAATAGAAAACAGAGTCCAGAAGGAGGTAATCTCTCTTCTATCTATTAATTTTGACAGGGATTTGTTCCTAATATCCACTGTGCTGATACTTTCAGTTTTTGTTTTTCTGTTGGTTTTCTCTTCTCTTGGTTTTTGGTTCCATTTGGGGCAAAAAAATAATTAAAAGTTGCAAGTTTGGTAATTTGGATTGGTTATTGCAATAAAGGAGATAGAGGATGAAGTTAGGTATTGATTAAAACAGAATCCTTGAGATGGGATAGATTTTAGCCTAATACCATCTTTCTTGCAGGTTCACTTGGAGGAAAGAATCAGTCAGTTGGTGGATGAAGTGGAAAATTTGAATTCGATGAGGGTAAAGAATTTAAAAGTCACTGTTAGTAAATTCTTATGCACTTCTATTGTTTCACTTGATAGTGGATGTTTTTCTTGCTTTTGACTTCTGTCTCATACCTGTTTACTTTCATGTTGTTTAGCAATATATTTTATTTTCTCCTTGATAATTTCCTGGGTTACAAAAACTTTTCGAGAATGACTTATAGCATGAATATCAGGTGAGCTTGGAGGGAAAAGTAAAAGAGATAGAGAAGAAAAGAGAGAACTGGTTCCAAAAGGAGGTAATCTCTTATATATTAATGCCAGTTGTTTTGAGTGGACTTTGTTGCTAGTATCCGCTATTCAGATACCTATATTTATCATTTCAGTTGGGGCCAAGTAATAACTAGCATTTAACAAGTTAGGTATTTCGGGTGGCATTTAATGGAATTATGTTATGCATCTCCATTAAGTTGCTATGAAAATTCTGTGAGTAGCGATATGATATGCTTATTTGATGAGGAGAAAAATGAATATGATTCAAGACGCTTGGCAATTGAGAAGAAACATATTCATAAAAATATTTGGCTTTAATTAAATGCTCATAGATATAATTATTTAGCAAAAACAAAGTGCACACTGAAGAAATTGTTAAAGAAAAGTGAATAACAATTTGAGTCAGATGGTTTTGGAAATACTTAGTGACAGATAAATGTGGTTTCTATTAAGAAGAATAATAACTTTTCTTGCTCACGAAGCTGTCTGCTCTGTTGAGGGAATAAAAGACAAAAAATAACATGGAAAGAAGGAATCGTGGTAAATCATACTTAGCAAGTGCAATGCACGATGTTCATTCATTTGGGTCTTCCTGTATGATGCCAAAACTTCTGTATTTCCGTCCTAACAGATTTCAAGAAGTCATTTTTGCTACCCAACATGTACTTTTCTTGTTTTCTTCCATCAAGTGACATTTTCTACTTAATCGTAATACATTTGAACCGAAATGTCAGTGGGAAGTGCTACTAAGATGAAACGGTGAGATATAAAAGCTTTATGGCAGATAATGGCAGTACAATTTTCTGTGTGGAAAACCTACTGTCAGGGGCGGATCTATGTACAAGGTTCGGGGTGGTACGCCACCCGCAAGCTTAGGCGAAAACTCTCTCCCTCTCTCTCTATATATAGTATATATATTTAAAGTGCCACCCACAGAACAAAAGTGGCTAAGGTGCCAGTGGCAAAGGTCCATTTTTTCCTTCTGCTGGTTGTGAGTTCGAATCCAGCTGTAAACAATTAAATTTTTGGCTTCATTCAGTTACAATTAGTACACTGACACAACACACTTTCTATTTTAAATGTTTGGCTTTTAACTAATAAGATAAAATAATAATAAAAAGCTTTACAATTAAAATAATATTCCTAGAAAGCTAAAAGCCTTCCGCCACTTTCCCCTTTTCCAAAATTAGTCTCTAGCAAAAGGAATCCCAATTCCCAAGTCCCCAACCCCGTCTCCAGCAAAAGGAATCCCAATTCCCAAGTCCCCAACCCCCACTTTGCTCGTCCAGTCCGTTGGCTTCCGGTTCTCACGCTCACATCTTCAGTTCTTCTCTTTTGCTGCTTCAAAGTATGCTTATGTACAAGGTTCGGGGTGGTACGCCACCCGCAAGTTTCGGCGAAAACTCTCTCTCTATATGTGTATATATATATATATATATATATAAGAAATAGTATATATATTTAAAGTGCCACCCACAGAACAAAAGTGGCCAAGGTGTGCCAGTGGCAAAGGTCCATCTTTTCCTTCTGCTGGTTGTGAGTTCGAATCCAGCTGTAAGCAATTAAATTTTTGGCTTCATTCAGTTACAATTAGTACACTGATACAACACACTTTCTATTTTAAATGTTTGGCTTTTAACTAATAAGATAAAATAATAATAAAAAGCTTTACAATTAAAATAATATTACTAGAAAGCTAAAAGCCTTCCGCCACTTTCCCCTTTCCCAAAATTAGTCTCCAGCAAAAGGAATCCCAATTCCCAAGTCCCCAACCCCGTCTCTAGCAAAAGGAATCCCAATTCCTAAGTCCCCAACCCCCACTTTTCTCGTCCAGTCTGTTGGCTTCTGGTTCTCACGCTCACATCTTCAGTTCTTCTCTTTTGCTGCTTCAAAGCACGCTTATGTACAAGGTTCGGGGTGGTACGCGACACGCAAGTTTCGGTGAAAACTCTCTCTCTATATGTATATATATAAGAAATAGTATATATATTTAAAGTGCCACCCACAAAACAAAAGTGGCCAAGGTGTGCCAGTGGCAAAAGTCCATCTTTCCTTCTGCTGGTTGTGAGTTCGAATCCAGCTGTAAGCAATTAAATTTTTGGCTTCATTCAGTTACATTTAGTACACTGACACAACACACTTTCTATTTTAAATGTTTGGCTTTTAACTAATAAGATAAAATAATAATGAAAAGCTTTACAATTAAAATAATATTCCTAGAAAGCTAAAAGCCTTCCGCCACTTTCCCCTTTCCCAAAATTAGTCTCCAGCAAAAGGAATCCCAATTCCCAAGTCCCCAAACCCATCTCCAGTAAAAGGAATCCCAATTCCTAAGTCCCCAACCCCCACTTTGCCCGTCCAGTCCGTTGGCTTCCGGTTCTCACGCTCACATCTTCAGTTCTTCTCTTTTGCTGCTTCAAAGCACGCTTGTTCACTGGTCACTTGTCTACAACCACCATTGTAAAGCTTCTTCACTTCCTCTTGTTTATTTCTTAACCCTATGTGGGCTGTGACTATTTTTTTCTCCATTAAATATATGTTTTTGCTCTGTTATTTTTTGTATTTAGTTGGATTTTAATGTTCTTGCAAAACTTTATTGTCACTTTAGATTTATTTGTTATGTATTTCTTTAGTTTTGTTGAAAATCCCATGCCACTTAAATGGTTTCATTGTAGAAATTAATTTCGTGGCTAAAAGAGAAAGAACATCCTCAATATTTTTGACCAAGAAAAATTCAAAATTAACTTCGTTTTAACAATAAAAAGTATTAGGAATAGTTGGATAATTTTCATTGGCTAAGCTTATTGATGGTATGAAGTAGTAGAAATTATTATATATTCCATAGTGAGCTACATAGAAAGCTTTCTCACTAGAATGAGCTTTTATTTTATAGGAATTGAATTCAGATGGATAAATTTGTCACGAGTTTGGACCATTCTCAACCAAGTCTTAGTTGTCAATCCATGAGCCAAGCAAATGCCAATGTTTCCCATCTTATAAATGAACTCGATTTGGGGTCACTTAAAGGCGATCCAGGAGAAAGAATACCTATCACAGACTATCACCCTCGAATACGAGATGTAGTAAGGAAACATTACATTCAACAAGGTCCTTGCCAACCTTACAAGCATCAATTTCCCAAAACTAAAATAGGAGGAAGAATGTGTCAATTTGTTCCAAGTTGGTTCAAGGGCCAATTTTCCAAATGGTTGGAGAAGAAAGATGTGGCATATTGCTTATGTTGTTATTTGTTCAAAAATGAATTTATTCATGGAAGTGCGGGCAGATTTTATACAAAGAATGGTTTTAGGACAAGGTGGGTTGCTCTGATGGTAAGCACCCTCCACTTCCAACCAAGAGGTTGTGAGTTCGAGTCACCCCAAGAGCAAGGTGGGGAGTTCTTGGAGGGAAGGATGCCGAGGGTCATTTGGAAACAGCCTCTCTACCCCAGGGTAGGGGTAAGGTCTGCGTACACACTACCCTCCCCAGACCCCACTAGTGGGATTATACTGGGTTGTTGTTGTTGTTGTTGTAATGGTTTTAGGGCTTGGAATAAGGGTCTTGAAAGATTTCGTTTACATGTTGGTGATGTTAATAGTGTCCATGATAAATGTTTTAAGAAAATGCTAGACTTATCAAATCATCATCAATCAATTCAAGTTGTTTTTGATAAGCACTCCGATAAGTTGAAAAGTGAGTATCGGATGCGTTTAGAAGCATCAATTAATGTGCCAAGACTTCTATTGTTGTATGGATTGCCTTTTAGGGGTTATGATGAAAGTGAAACTTCAAGTAATCAAGGCCTCTTTCTAGGATTCTTACGATGGTACGGGGACAAGCATCCGGATGTGGGAAAAGTCATATTAGAAAATGCTCCACAAAATGTTACTTTGACTTGCCGTATGATCCAAAAGGATATTATCAATGTTTGTGCAAAAGAAACAATAAAGGCTATAATTGGAGACTTGAATGGAGATTACTTTGGTATATTAGTTGATGAGTCCAAAGACATCTCACACAAAGAACAGATGGCTCTTTGTTTATCCGAAAAACGGATAGAGTTGAATTTGTACGTAGTTCTAAGGGTATGTGGTATAACTTGACACAAATCGTAAGAGTAAGTAGAAATGTTGAATATTGACCTTAAACAATGAAATACAAACGAAGTTAAAAAGGGAAAGATTTATGAATAAGCAAGATGAATCAATGTATAAGGCTCAAAAGGATAATCTCTTAATATGGGAGTGTATCAATATTTGAGTTACAATGCACTAATAACCTGATGCTTTACAGAAATAATAGCTATCCCTCTTATAGTGGAGGGATCCTACTTTAGATATAGTAAAACATACATAGTGGGGAACCCATGATAAATCAGCTTTTCCCTAATTTCTGCCGAGATTCTCTCTCTTAGTACTGCTTTAGCGGCTCTTGTCTCTTGGCTCGATCTTGATTGGACTCGGAATTGGTCGGTTTCCAGGTTTAGAGCTCGATGCGGGCTTGAGCTCGATGCTGACTCGGGGCCCAGTATTGATTCGGGCTCGGTGTCGGTTGGTCTTTGGTTCTGAAGCTTGATACCATCGCTTCTTATCATAGCTCGATTTGGACTCGAACTCGATAATGATGTCGAGCTCGGTATTTAATCTGACCCTGAAACTCGAAACTCGTTCGTGCCTTCTTCAAATCTCACCTCGATATTATGAAGACGCTCTTCGGTCCATCTTCACCAATCGTACGAAGGTCGAAAACGGTTTTGACCGTATACAGATAGTCCCCTCGTTTCTCGGGAAGGATGTGGCAAGAAACGATATGATTTCCCAACGGCTCGATTGGATATACACTGACGTTTGCATCGAGCCCGACCATGACGTACGTGATAGCTGTCCCGTCAGTTCAGTTTACCAAGGCATTAAATGCGTGTCAGACGGTGGTCGGCCACTGCTGATATTGAACCGTCGTTTCTCAATCTATAAGTAGCCCTTTTTTTTTTACCATTTATCACTTTTACGCCTCCAACCTCCATTTTTTTCTAAGCTCTTTTTCGTATCTTCTGAGTTCATCTGTAGGTCTGTGATTTTTACTGCAAAAATCTTTCTTCTATGATTTTCACTGCAAAATCTTTCATTAAAACACCACATCTTTGTCATCTCCTTCTATTTTCGATTTCTAAATCCAAAATGGCGAAAACATCTAAAACCGTTCCTCAAAAAGAAAAAAGCTTCTTCTTCACAGCCTGCTGCCGACAAAACACCGGTGGAGCCACGGCTTGAGGAGTGTGTTTCCGGGGCGTGTGTTCTTACCTCCTATTTTAAGATTGACAAAGGCTCGTCGGTTCCCAGTCGATGCGAACCAGTATCGAGGTATATATGCTCGATAACCGAGGGGCATCTCGAACAGATAAGAAAAGATTGCAATTAGGAGAACAAAGAAGTGGTAATCCCGGCTCCCGAGGAAGATATTACTACTCATGTGAAAAGGTTTTTAAATGTGTATACCTACCCTTTCACGTTAGGCCCCCTCGACTCTGTTGTCATCGATTTTTGCCGTCAATACCAAATAACCCTAGGCCAAATCCATCCTTTTTTGCGGATCGTTATTCTGATCCGCTTCTTTGTGAACAAAATCGAGGGGATGCCTTTCACCCTCGACCATCTTATTAGATTGTACAGCTCCCGCCTCTTTCGAGGCGGGTTAATAAAACTCAGCGCCGGGCTACCAAGGTGCTGTTCTCGAGCATAGACGAGGACAAGGATCGAGGCTGGATGAGAAGGTTTGTTCGAGTGAAGACTTCGGACCTAATTCCGGCCGAGAAGATGCCATTTCCCGAGAAATGGAACATGAAGCGTAAGTGTAATTCTATTGTTATCTCCTATTGTTTTGCCCCTTCGTTTCTTTCTCACCGATATCCCCTTTTGTGATGTAGCGGTTCCTTGGATGCTCGGTGTAGTTCCTAACCTTAAGAGTTGGGTACGGGACCTGGCTTCGACCTCTACATACGCCGAGCGCTCGTGGCGTGATTTGTCAAAGGGTCGATGGGAGGCCAAAAATCATGGTAAGCTTTTTTCTCATGTCTTTGATAGTTCGACCGAAATGTTTTCCATATACTTAACCAATTTTCTTGTGTGTAGGCCTGGCAAAGATGCGATTTTGAGGCCCCCGTCTGGTGAGGAAGAGACGCCGGCCCTGGTCCCGAAACCGGCGAAGGACCATAAGAGAAAAAGGGCCTCTACTTCCGAAGATCCACAACCTAAGACAAGGGCGGCTCGTAAGCCGAGGAAAAATACCTTCCCTTTGACCAAAGAATCAGTTCAGTGTCTAAGGGATGAAGACGAGTATGAAGAAGAAAACGACGGGTCCGTACTGGTGGCCCGAGTGAAGAAAACCATCAATGCCCCAAAGGCAGCTGGATCGATGGTTGTTTATGAGCCTCTGCCTTGAACTGAGGGGATATCGGAGAAGGGTTCCGGCAAAGCCCCCGATTTGCTGGAGATCGAGGATGCCTCCCACCGAAGTCAACAAACGGTGGATATATTTGAAGGGGCCGACCCTGAACATCTCCGAACCGAACAGAATGCCCCAAGCGACTCGCCTACTCTCCCCGCTTTTTCCGAAGGGGCGATTCGGGAAGCCCAAGCTTTGGGGACCCTCGAGGTAGGCCGGTTCCATGAAGGAGAGGATCCCTTTCGTTATTTGTTTACTGGTGTCGAGGATGTTGTTGGCCCTAGTGATGTGTCAGGCCTTTTCTTCGAAGTGCAACAAGCTCTGAATCGGGTAAGCTCAAACTCCCTTCGTTGGTGCCAGCTTTATGTTTGCTTTTCTTTTCTAACTTCTTTTCTTCTTCCTTCGTAGGCCTCAGTGGTTCATCGAGAGGCATGTTCTCGATCTCGAGCTGAGCTAAGTCGGTATGAGGCCGACCTCCGAAGGGTCACTGCAGAGAGAAACGCCCTTAAACTCCTCTGTGGGCAAAGGGAAGAGGAAATCAGGGAGCTCCGAGCCGAGTTGGCCAAGGCTCATCAAAACCAGGCCGACCTGACTGAGCAGGTAATGATACTCTTAAAAACCCACAGGCTCGATTCTGGAACGATGGCTAATATTTGGATCTCACAGTTGCAGTAGAAGCTTGAGGTGATCGGGCTGCTTCGTGAGGAGGTTGATACGATAAGGGCGGAGACCTTGGGGCGGAAAGATGGCATGGACCGCCTTACTGCAGAAAAGAAACTGCTCGAGCCTAATTATTATCGGTCGAAAGTCAACTTCAAGGCATAAAGGAGAGGAGCTCGGTTCAAGCAAGGAAAATAGAGAAGCTCGAGGCTCGGTTGACATCCGAACTTGCTAAGGCCAAAGCTGAAGCAGAAAAAGCAAAGGTCGAGGCGGATGCATTCGTGGCTGTCTATCGGACCGATGCCGAAGCCGCTCAGGTACAGGCGAGAAAGGCAACCGAGACCGCTCAAACTCGAGCATACTGGGTTGCTGAAATCGCCAAATGCCAATCTCGGAGGGAGACCCTCGAGGAAATCCATGCTCGAGGTTTCGATCTCACCGAAGAGATAAAAAAGGCTAAAGAACTTGAAGCCGAAGCTGGAGCCCTGGCTTCCGATGAAGATGATGATGATGATGAGAGTAAGAGCGAGTCTGAGAGCGGGGAGGAGCTCGATGGTGAAGAGGCTGCTCCCGGAGATAATCAGGAACCTTAGGATTTTTTGTTTTTGATCTTTTTTGTGTATGGTCCTGATCGGACTTTGTAAATACTCATATAATATGAAGATCTTTTCCTTTCCCGATTTGTCTTTGTTTCATATTCTGCCTTGTGAAAACTTTACTTCAGTCAAGCCTTATGAAAACTCTGTTTCATTCATGTCTTATGAAAGTTTTCATAAGTTTGAGGCTTTAGGCAATTTGATCGAAGCCGGATCTTGTAGTCTTTATAACCGAGTGATTGCTCGAACTCGAAGTAATGTAGTCCGTAGGCTCTTAGGCTTAGTAGTTGAGTGAGTGATTGTTCAAGCTTGAAGTAATCGTAGCCCGTAGGCCTTTAATAGTCGAATGAGTGATTGCTCGAACTCGAAATAAGATTAGCCCTTAGGCTTAGTAGTCGAGTGAGTGATTGCTCGAACTCGAAATGACGTAGCCCGTAGGCTTAGTGGTCGACTGAGTGATTGCTCGAACTCGAAATAAGAGTAGCCCGTAGTCTTAGTGATCGAGTGAGTGATTGCTCGAACTCGAAATAAGAGTAGCCCATAGGCTTAGTAATCGAGTGAGTGTTTGCTCGAACTCGAAGTGAAGTAGCCCGTAGGCTTAGTGGTCGAATGAGTGATTGCTCGAACTCGAAATAAGAGTAGCCCGTAGGCTTAGTAGCCGAGTGAGTGCTTGCTCGAACTCGAAGTGAAGTAGCCCGTAGGCTTAGTGAGACTTGATCTCGTTGATTTTTCGGTTGGCAGTCCCCGATTTATGGGGTAATGCTCGAACTCGAAATAAGAGTAGCCCATAGGCTTAGTAGTCGAGTGAGTGATTGCTCGAACTCGAAATAAGAGTAGCCCATAGGCTTAGTAATCGAGTGAGTGCTTGCTCGAACTCGAAGTGAAGTAGCCCGTAGGCTTAGTGGTCGAATGAGTGATTGCTCGAACTCGAAATAAGAGTAGCCCGTAGGCTTAGTAGCCGAGTGAGTGCTTGCTCGAACTCGAAGTGAAGTAGCCCGTAGGCTTAGTGAG
>AWOL01S0029225.1:14664-88537 GCA_000715115.1 Nicotiana otophora | reverse complement strand
CAATTTAAATTTCTTTTCCTCCATTGGAGCCCACCTTGTCCCACAAAAAATACGTGTCACTAAAATTTTTCGGAAAAAGCACAAGATTCAAGGTTAGCTCGTAGTGTAGAACAAGATTTGAGGTCGATTTGCTAGAAAATGCGGCATATATTCACATTTCAATTTTTTTTAAAAAGGTATTCACTAAACTCTTTTCGTATAACTTGTTTATATTTTTGTGTAATTCGTTCTTATTAATTTATGTCATAGTTATTTCGGGTGTTTATTTAATTTTACTTTTTTTAAATCTGAAAATAACTGATTTTTATATTTAATTTCTATTTTTGATTTAAAAAGAACTGGTTATATTTAAGCTTTGTTAATTCAAGAAATCAATTTTTTTTTAAATTTCCAAAAAATAGTATTAGTTATAATTCCATATAATTTGTTTATGATTTTTGTGATATTTTGTTGTATTTGTCTTTTTTATTTTCTATTTATGAAACTGCGGTAGAATTTATTGAATTTATTAAATTTGTTGAGTATTATCTAATTGGAGAAATTAGACAATATTTTTTTGTTTATTAATAATATGATTGAAGTTTTTGGCACAATTGAATATGAACAATTGCATGTTAAATGCAGAACAATAATTATTTGTCTGTCATTAACATAGTCCTCTGTTGTAATCAATTACGAATCATATACTAATTAGTAATCATATATTAATTATTTACTAATCTTATACTAAAAGTATGATCATAGACTAATCAATTAGAAATGATAAGTTAAAAAATAAATACTATAGGGTTCTTTGACCGGCGAATAAAAATATAAATAATTATCTGTAAAAATGAGATTCAACCAAATTTTTATTGTTAAATCAAAACAATTAACGTATAAATTATTATGAATTAAATAAAGAATAAATAATACTTCACATCAAAATAATTAAATAACAATATTCAAGATATCCCGATAAGTTAAACAAACTAAATATTTAGTGTTCTTTGGTTGACAAATAAAAATATAAATAGTTGTCACTACAGATGAGAAATGCCGAATTTTTGTCGTAAAATCTAAAAAACTAACATATAAACTGTTATGAATTAAATAAAGAATAAATAATACTTCACATCAAAATAATTAAATAACAATATTCAAGATATCCCGATAAGTTAAACAAACTAAATATTTAGTGTTCTTTGGTTGACAAATAAAAATATAAATAGTTGTCACTACAGATGAGAAATGCCGAATTTTTGTCGTAAAATCTAAAAAACTAACATATAAACTGTTATGAATTAAATAAAGAATAAATAATACTTCACATCAAAATAATTAAATAACAATATTCAAGATATCCCGATAAGTTAAACAAACTAAATATTTAGTGTTCTTTGGTTGACAAATAAAAATATAAATAGTTGTCACTACAGATGAGAAATGCCGAATTTTTGTCGTAAAATCTAAAAAACTAACATATAAACTGTTATGAATTAAATAAAGGATATATAATACTCCATATCAAAATAATTAATAAAAATATTTCAAAATATTTTGACAAGTTAAACAAATTAAAAATTTAGTATTCTTTGACCGACGAATAAAAATACAAATAATTATCAGTACAAATAAGACTATGCCGAATGTTTTCCTGAAGGATAAATAATACTTCATATAAAAATAATTAATAAAAATATTTTAAGATATCTGGAATTTTTATCGTTACATCTAAAAAAATACATATAAAAAGTTATGAATTAAATAAATAAATAATAATACTTCGTATGGAATTAATCAATAAAATATTTTAAAATATCTTGAGACGTTAAACGAGTAAAAAGAACATACGTTTAATTGTTAGTAAAAAAATAAGTTTAGTTAATATTATTCAATGCATAGACATCATTATGGATTGCCCGACTGGTCATGCTGGACCCGTGTCACGTGAGCTACTTACGCTCTAGGCGGGTCATGGAGAGTTGTTTAGTCAGAACTTCTACCCGCTACGCATTGATGTCTGGGAGTCTATTAGGGATCACCCACTACATCAGCGCACTGTCGTGTGCCTCACTCGGACTGATTTTTATCGAGTCGTCAAAGTCGACCGGTTGCAGTTCGACTAGCCATTGATCACGACTTTGATCGAGTGCCGGAGGCCAGAGACGTTCACATTTCATTTGCCTACCGGCGAGGCTACCATCACGTTATAGAATGTGGAGGTTTTATTTGGATTGCTCATTGACGGTCTTGTTGTCCACTACCCGCCTGCGATTAGGGAGTATAGGAGGCTTGACTATCGTGAGATGCTGGAAGAAGCTTACTGGATTCCAGCCAGTTAAGGAGACTGCGATTAGTGGAATTAGCCTATTACAGTTATTTCCTGTTAGGCACCATTTGGAGGTGCTACACGAATAGATCACGGATGAGACACTAGTGGAGGGTATTGAACGGCAGTCTAGGTTGCTGTTGTTGATGATATTTGGCGACATTCTTTTCCCAAACACCTTGAAAAACATGTGAGCCTATGTTTCTTGGCTCATCTGGAGCAGTTCGATGATTTATTTATGTACAGTTAGGGCGGTGCCATTCTAGCGTACCTGTATAGGCAGGCTATGCATGGCGTCGATGAGTAGCGTGAGGGACGTCGCTCGATTATTCTGCTTCTACATGTGATAACATTATCAATTCTTTTCATAAATATCATATATATAGTAAAAATACTCAGTTTTATGTCCACATTCAATATTAGGTTTGGGCTCGGGAGAAATTCCTATAGATGCAGTCCCCTTTTCGACCACTAGCTCCAGATGCACCACCTCCGCCGCTTCTACCCCGTGCTAGGAGGTGGGTAGATAGGAGAGGTCGTGCCCGCGATGTCGAAGCTCGACATTATCTCCCTCTTTACAGGAATATGTTAGATCTACTGGATGGTGATCATGTAAATACTCGACTTACTACATTTGTTAATGTATGATTTGTCTTGCATTTACTTACTGTTATTGCATTTAATAAATAGTTCGTATGGATGCCATATAACGATAAGCTCATCGCTAGTTTGCAAGACTATTGCTCACGAGGTCGAGCCGTGTGGCTTTCTGAGGCCCCATTGATATGTCTCAATACAGTTGAGCATCATCCAACGGGGAGAGCCCCGTGACAGTTTGGCCAGCCATAGCATATACCTACTCATCCCAGTTGGCATGCCTCACATTACGAGCGTGATGATCGTAGTAGAGTTGACCAGGCGTACTTAGCCTGGCTCGAGGCACGGATAGAGGACTGGGATCAAAGACTTTTCATGTTCCATCCTGACCCTCTACATGACGATGTTGCCTGTGAGCACGAGTACATGGCTTGGTATCGTCATGTTACTCGCACTCTGATAAGTAATCCCGATCATCGGGAGGGTTGTTGGTACGTTCCATACGTCTAGGCACGAGGCACTGGTACATTATTTGATATATTTACGTATAATGTTAGATTTACTTATATTGTTTAATTAATATGTTACATTCTATGCAAGCTATTGTCTTATACCGTATTCACCAGATGGGTCTGGAGATGCAACAACATTTAGGTAAAAAAGCGACACTAATACAACATTGGGGTCGTTAGGTTTCTGCGCTTGCTACTGCCACATTAGTAGCTGCGGATGCGCGATTATGTTTTGATCCAGTGTATGTTTTGCCATAGAATTACCATCATGGGCCAGACGTGCCCCTAACACGTAATAGACGTGCCAGGCATGGCCAGAGAGGACGGGGTAGCCCACGTGATTGGGGTGGTCGGCGCGGACAAGGTGGCCCACGTGATCGGGGTGGTCGGCGCGGATGGGGTGGCCAACAAGGGGGCATTGAGGCATCCGGGGAGGATATTGATAAAGGGTTTGTCGGGTGATCATAGTGAGGCACACGATGCTAGTGATGATATGCCTACATTCAGACTGTTATCACCGGGAACTTCACAGTTTAGCCAGCTGGCTACTTTATCGATCGCGGGCGTCGACATTCCGTCGTATGATTGGGATGCATACTTTCTTGATCTTTCAGGAACATTTAGGGATGTAGAGGACCGTCGGTGCGAGATGTGTACAACGGCCGACGTTTGAGCTATGGCTCTGATCATGTTAGTATCTTTCCTATCGATCTTTAAAAAGTCAACTATTATAGAATTTGTTTAGCAGAAAGATAATATTTTTCCGTCATGTTATGGAGTAGACATCACCTCTGGTGGCGAATGCACAATCTTTATCTAGTACAGTCCACCTTGGAGATTCCCTCGAGCATCCCGAAGATGAGCTCGTGCGGCTGCCACTGACACACTGGTTTGGCTGTATTAACATTATTATTAATTTATTTTAATTTAAATATTAGTAAGTAATATCTAAGTTGTTTGAATATTGTTTTGGATTTTTCTATCACGGAGATAGTAGACTGTGATACTCATTTGCCGGAGATGCATGACCCTATTCAAGAGTCAGTGAGACACAAGTTTGACATAAAAATAATTAATCTGTTATATTATTATTATTCTATATATAAAAAAATTGCTTTATATTTTGTAGCTTACTGTTGGCCCAACGAACTCCACTACTGATCCAACTAGCCTTACGGGTGATCATGTTGCAGCGCATCCTCAGATAAAGAGGAGACATGATGAGGATGATCCTGATAGTGTAGCCGGTCGGCAGGGTATGCGCCTCAAGCCAACCAATACACTAAAGCATACAGGCTGTGGGACACATTGATATTCAACTTGTGTTGTATATATTTCATTAAATAGTAGCTTGGCGTAAATATTATTTTATGTTTAATATTATTACTTTGGTGTTTTAAGTTTTAGCATTATTGATTAATTAAATATTATCACCGCAAAGAAAAATACAGATTAATATACATTAAAATACGTAAAAAAGAACCACATAATATATGAAATCTAATACATAAAATAAACAATACACTTAAAGCAGCCACGTGTTCATTTAGTCACTATCGCATATTATTCTCTGCTTCAACTACTGAAATTTCTCTTGCTGCCGATTATTTTCTTCTTCGGTTTCTTTAAGTTTCTCCTTCAATGCCTCTACTTCTTTTTCATTGTTGTAATATTTTTCTTCGAATTTTCAGGTCTTCATTTCGTACTCCCGGGTACGTTTTCAAAGGTTTAGTAAACATGATTTGTAGTATTCCTGGTTAATGGGTTCATCGTATCGTTCTTCAAAATTGTAATGATCCGACTGGTCATTTTATGTATTGTAGCCCCATTTCCTTATTTATTGCTTCTTCTATGTTCATTTGTGGTTATCCGACTTGTCGGAGTGGTTGGCTTGATTCCGGGGATGTTTCAGAGCGAATCGAGACACTTAGTCCCAAGGTTGGAAGCTTAAGTTGAAAGTGTTGACCGGAGTTTGACTTTTGTCTAGACAACTCCGGAATAGAGTTTTATCATTCTAATAGATTCGTATGGTGATTTTGGACTTAGGCGTATATCCGGATATTGATTTGGAGGTCCGTAGATTGGTCTGAGACTTTTTGGCTAAAGTTGAAAAGTTAAAATTTTGGAAGGTTTAGAGGTTTGACCGAGAGTTGACTTTGTTGATATCGGGTTCGAATTTTGATTTTGGGTGTTGGAGTAGGTCCATTGTGTCATTTATGACTTGTGTGTAAAATTTGAGGTCAATCGGAGTTGGTTTGATATGATTCGGCACTGGTCTTAGAAGTTGAAAATTTATTAGTTTCGTCAGGCTTGAATTGGGGAACTATTCATGATTTTGATGTTGTTGGATGTGATTCGAGGCTTCGATTAAGTTCATATTGTGTTTAGGGACGTGCTGTTATATTTGGATGTAGTCCTTGGGGCCTCGGGTGAGATTCAGTTGAAATCGAATTTGTTTTGGACTTGGGAGGAAGGCTGAAGGCTGGGGATTTCTGGTGTAATCACATTTACAGTGAGCTTGGCCGCAGATGCGTACCCGCAGGTGCGGCGATGGTCTCGCAGAAGCAAAGAGGGAAGGCTCGGGGGAAAGTCTGTAGATGCAGACAAAGGATCGCAGGTGCGGAGGATGAAATGGGCATGGAAGTCCGCAGAAGCGGACGTAGTTATGCAAAAACGCGTCCGTAGGTGCGAGGGTAGGTCCGCAGATGTCACGACCCCAAATCAACTCCGTAGGATGTCGTGACGGAAACTAGTCTCTAAGACTAGGTAAGCCTAGCAAAACATGCGGAATAACGGAATAATAATTTAAATCTCAAAACAACAACAACTATATGAAATGAAATCTGTAACTCAACATGTACATCTCCCAAAACCCGGTGTAAATACAAGTCACAAGTTCTAGATACAGTACTGAACACTCTATACATCACTGTCTATAAAGATGTAAAGAAATAAGAAAAGAACAGGATAAAAGGGGACTCCGAGGCCTGCGGACGCGGGCAGGTGTACCTTGACATCTCCAATAAGCAAGCCACGCAACGCGTTAACACCGAGGCTGATAGGATGTACCTGGATCTACACAAAACTTATGCAGAAGTGTAGTATAAGTACACCACAACGGTACCCAGTAAGTGCCAAGCCTAACCTCGGTAGAGTAGTGACGAGGTCAGGTCAAAGCCCTACTGGAGATAATAAGAAACAAACAGAAGATATAATGATATAATAAAAATGACAGGGAAGTGAACAATAAAGAATATATGGGAAGTAACAACACGGAATCAAGAAAAGCTAATACAACACTAAAGGAAAATAAGAATTTTTACATGTTACGGTAACAAAAACCAAACAATACAACAAATAAAGAAAATCAGCAGGGGCACTCTTAAGGTACCGCCTCGTAGCCCCGAATCATAAAATAACTCACAGTCTTTCCTTATATCACCGCGGGAGCCTTTATATTTGGTTTTGAAAATCATTTTTCGGAAATAACATCCTGCGTTTTAGCCCACCTTATCACACAACATGGATTCTAGTATTTTCCCCACTAGCCACGCGTATCAAGCCCACATTATCTTACGCATGCGTTTCAACACCCATACCTTATACCACTGCATGCGTATCAATAATCACAATGGCACGATAGAAGCCTCTTGTAAACAATAACAACCGCACGGCAGAAACCTCGTGCAACAATAACAACAGCATGACAGAAACCTCGTGCAAAGAACCAAACAATCACCTCAACAATAACACGAAAGCCAAAACAAAACAACTAAATAAATGATATTTCACAACTTACACCTTGCCTCAAAAGAACCACAACCTTGCAATTTAACACCAAACTCAACAGCAAGATATTTCAAGGATAGCAATTTCAAGTAAAGAATTTCACGGTTAAATAATTAATAAGGAAATCAAGAAAAGCAAGTAGTTCAACTAAACATGTGATACAAGTTGCAAATAGGAGATATTACAAGTAGACATGTGAAATTAGGCCAGACATGATGACTACAACATGCTAAAGTAACTCAATTTAGGCATGAAAAGGAAACTATGTAGCTAAAATCGGAATTTCAATATTTAGCCCATGTACGCACTCGTCACCTTGCGTACACGGCCTTCACATATCACAAATTATAGCCACAATACCAAATCCTAAGGAGAAGTTTTCCCACACAAGGTTAGACAAGTCACTTACCTCAAATCACTGTCAATCAATCAATTAGAAGGCCTTTCCCTCGATTTTTCAACTCCGAACAGCTCGAATCTAGCCAAAATAATTTCATACTATAAATATAACTATAGGAAACTAATTTAAATAATGAAATAATGATCTTAGCTAAGAATTGAAAAATCGCTTCAAAGAGTCGACCCGGGCTCCTGTCTCGGAACCCGACCAAAATTATAAAATCCGAACACCCATTCGATATAGAGTCCAACCATACAAGAATTACACAACTCCGATACTAAAGTCTCGCTCAAATCCCCAAAATTCGGCCTAAGAAGTTTCCTCCATGTTTCAACCCAAATCCCTAATTAAATGATGAAATCAAAGATAGATTAGGGGAATTTAATCAAAAATGAGTTAAGAACTCTTACCCCAACAATCCATCAAAAATTCACCTTAAATCGAGCTCTCAAAGTCCAAATTGTTTAATATGAAATAAACCCTCGATTTTGAAACTTAAGTCTGCTACCCAGTTATTTACACATCATGATCGCATAAATCCTCCCGCGATCGCCTAAGACAAACTTCTACCCAGCTCATCTTGAACCTTCGTGATCACACAACAGCACATGCGAACGTGGATAACAACACTGCCTCAACATCGCGTTAACATCACAGGCTACACGATCACGTAGCACAACTGCCTCAGCCCCAGCTTCGCCAATTCTTCTATGCGAAGGCTTTGCATTCAAGACATTAAATTCACATAAGAACAATTTGGGAATCTTAGGCACATAGAGGCTTTTCATATAATTTGGCATAACAAACTTTATTTCGATCTTGACTTGAAGTATTAACATTCCTAAAACATATGCCACATTTTTGAACACATCCTCAAACGGCAAGATGACATGATGAAGAATTTAGAATAAATATTGAACATACATCCTTCAACACAAACATATTAGGAATAGTCAATTCAATAATGGTCAAGGACTTACACCAACTACATGAACACTGTGGGATTCAATTCAAAGAAGAAGGGGGTTTAGCCAACGTACCTCAATTGAGCTTACTTAAACTTTTAAAATGTTCCAAAATTCTTAGCAACTTCAATCTATTTTGGAAATATAACAACTTGAACCAAATTTAGGAATATGGTCATGATTCTAGCTCATTTGAGCATATTATCAAACACTAGGTGAGCATCAATATTTTAAGGCCCTTTGTGGTAGATTCTATCATTCCCCAACCCATTCTCTATAATTTTTAGCTCAACACCTTCCCACATACTTCAAGAATACATGCATGCAAGACAACAACCCCGACACCCAATAATTGTCTCCCTAATTACCCCATTTATTTTTGTAAATTTTCGAAATTAAGAGCTAGGGCATAGATTCTTACCTTTAGTATGAAGACTTTCTTTATTAATACTCAATGATTGAGAAAGAATTGATGGATAATAGGTTGAAGGTTACTCCCCCACACTAAAGCCCCATCGCGATCGCGGTTCAAACCACACGATCGCATAGAAGGAAACCAGAAGCACCAGATTCAACAACTCCTTAACGATCTGAAATGTGCCGAACATGGTTCGAATCACACCCGAGGCCCCCGAGACCTCAACCAAACATACCAAAAAGTCTTAAAACACGATACGAACTTAGTCAAGGCCTTAAATCACATCCAACAACATCAAGAACATGAATTGCACCCCAATTCAAGCCTAATGAACTTATAAACTTTAACTTCTACATTCGATGCCTAACCCTATCAAATCAAGTTCGATTGACCTCAAATTTGGCACACAAGTCATAAATGACATTACGGACCTACTCTAACTTACATAATCGAAATCCGACCCCGATATCAAAAAGTCCACTCTCGGACAAACTTTTCAAAATCTTCCAACTTTCCAACTTTTGCCAATTAACGCCAAAATGACCTACGGACCTCCAAATCAACATATGGACATGCTCCTAAGATCAAAATCACCCCACAGAGCTATTGAAACTTCCAAAACTCCATTCTAGAGTCATCTTCACACAAGTCAAACTACAGTCAACTCCTGCGACTTAAACTTCCAAATTTAGGGACTATGTGTCGAATTTCACTCTGAAACTCTCCCGAACCCAACACCAAGTGCCCCGTCAAGTCACATAACCATAAAATAAAATAGAGGGAGAAATAATTAGGGGATTGGGGCTAATACTCTCAAAACAACCGGCCTGGTCGTTACATCCTCCCTCTATTAAAACAAACATTCGTCCTCGAATGAGTATAGAAACATACCTAAAGTGGTGAAAAAATGAGGATAACGGCTACACATATCATGCTCGGTCTCCCTAGTCGCTTCCTCGACTGGCTGACCCTTCCACTGGACCTTAACTAAAGCAATATTTTTCGACCTCAACTTTCGAACATGCCTGTCCAAAATGGCCACCGGCTTCTCAACATAAGACAAATCCTTGTCCAACTGGACTGAGCTAAAGTATAAGACATGAGATGGATCGTCATGATACTTTCGGAGCATAGAAATATGGAGCACCAGACGAACTGCAACTAGACTAGGTGGTAGTGCAAGTCTGCAGGCCACCTCTCCAAAACTCTCAAGAATCTCAAAAGGTCTGATATACCTACGGCTCAGCTTGCCCTTCTTCCCGAACCTCATAATACCCTTCATGGGCGAAACCCGGAGCAAGACCTGCTCCCCGACCATGAATGCAACGTCGCAAACCATTCGATCCGCATAACTCTTATATCTGGATTGGGCTGTACGAAGTCGATCCTGAATCAATTTAACCTTTTCCAAAGCATCCTGAACCAAGTCTGTACCCAATAGCCTAGCCTCACCCAGCTTAAACCAACCCACCAGAGACCGGCACCGCCTACCATACAAGGCCTCATACCGGGCCATCTGAATGCTTAACTGATAACTGTTATTGTAGAAGAACTTTACAAGCGGCAAGAACTGATCCCAAGAACCCCCAAACTCCATCACACACGCACAAAGCATATCCTCTAATATTTGAATAGTGCACTCGGACGGTCCGTCCGTCTGAGGGTGAAATGATGTACTCAACTCCACCCGAGTACCTTACTCATGTTGTATGGCTCTCCAGAACCGTGATGTAAACTGTGTACCTCGGTCAGAGATGATAGATACTTGCACGCCATGAAGCCTGACAATCTCGCGAATATAAACCTGAGCCAGTTTCTCCGAAGAGTAAGTAGTCACCACTGGAATAAAATGAGCTGACTTGGTTAATCTATCCACAATCACCCAAACTGCATCGAACTTCCTCTGAGTCCGTGGGAGCCCAACAACAAAATCCATAGTAATCTGCTCCCATTTTCACTATGAGATCTCTAGCTTCTGAAGCAATCCAATTGGCTACTGATGCTCATACTTCACCTGCTGACAAGTTAGGCACCAGGCTACATATCCCACTATGTCTTTCTTCATCCTCCTCCACTAGTAATGTTGGCTCAAATCCTAATACATCTTCGCGGCACCTGGATGAATGGAGTACCGCGAACTATGAGCCTCCTGGAGAATCAACTCATGCGATCCATCTACATTGGGCACACATAGCATGTCCCGCATCCATAATACACCATCCTCTCCAATAGTGACCTTCTTGGCATTGCCGTGTTGAACCGTGTGCTTGAGGACAAGCAGATGGGGGTCGTCATACTGACGCTCTCTGATATGATCATAAAAAGAAGACCGAGAAACCACACAAGTCAAAACTCGGATCGGATCAGAAATATCCAATCTAACAAACTGGTTGGCCAATGCCTGAACATCCAAGGCTAATGGCCTTTCTGCTACCGGTAGATATGCTAAACTGCCCAAGCTCTATGAATTACGACTCAAGGCATCGGCCACCACATTGCCCTTCCTGGGATAATATAGAATAGTGATATCATAGTCCTTAAGAAACTCTAACCACCTCCGCTGCCGCAAGTTAAGATCCTTCTATTTGAACAGATGCTGCAAACTCCGGTGGTTGGTGTAGACCTCACAAGGGACACTGTACAAATAGTGCCACCAAATCTTCAAGGCATGAACAATAGCTGCTAACTCGAGGTCGTGGACAGGATAGTTCTTCTCATGCACCTTCAATTGTCTAGACGCGTAGGCAATCACCCTACCGTCCTGCATCAACATCGCACCGAGACCAATGCGCTACGCATCACAATGCACAATATAAGGCCCCGAACCCGAAGGCAACACCAACACTAGGGCTGTGGTAAAATTTTTCTTGAGCTTTTGAAAGCTCTCCTCAGTCATTAGTCCACCTGAATGGAGCACCCTTCTGGGTCAGTCTGGTCATAGGTGCTGCAATAGACGAGAAATCCTCTACAAATTGATGGTAATACCTCGCCAAACCCAGAAAACTCCGGATCTCTGTAGCTGAAGGCGGTCTGGGCAAACTCTGCACTGCTTCAATATTCTTCGGATCTACCTTGATCCCCTCATTTGATACTACATGACCCAAAAATGCTACTAAATCTAGCTAGAATTCATACTTAAAATTTTTTGCATATAACTTCTTTTCTTTCAAGGTCTGAAGCATAGTCTTCAGGTGCTGCTCATGATCCTCCCGGCTCCGGGAGTACACCAGATTGTCGTCAATAAACACAATGACGAATGAGTCAAGATAGGGCTGAAATACACTGTTCATCAAGTGCATGAATGCTGCTGGGGCGTTGGTCAGCCTAGAAGACATCATAAGGAACTTGTAATGTCCATACCAAGTCCTGAAGGCAGTCTTCGGGATATTTGGCTCCCTAATCTTCAACTGATGATAGCCTGAACGCAAGTCGAACTTAGAGAATACTTTGGCACCCTCAAGCTGATCAAATAGGTCATCAATACGTGGTAATGGATACCTATTCTTCACTGTAACCTTGTTCAACTGGAGATAATCAATACACATTCGCATAGAACAATCCTTCTTCTTTTCAAATAAGTCTGGGGCACCCCAAGGCGACAGACTGGGCCGAATGAAGCCTTTATCAAGCAACTCTTGCAACTGTTCCTTTAACTCTTTCAACTATGTTGGGGTCATGTGATAGGGTGAAATAGAAATAGGCTGAGTAAATCAATACCAAAGCCGATATCTCTGTCGGGCGGCATGCCCGGAAGATCCGCCGGGAATACATCTTGATAATCCCTCACTACCGGATATGACTCGACGCTAGGAGTATCAACACTGACATCTCTCACATATGCCAGATACGCATCACACCCCTTCTCAACCATCCGCTGAGCCTTTAGAAATAAAATAACCATGTTAGGAACATAATCCAATGTACCTCCCCACTCTAACCGTGGAAGACTTGACATAGCCAATGTCACCGTCTTGGCATGACAATCAAGGATAGTATGATAGGGTGACAACCAGTCCATGCCCAAAATAACATCAAAATCTACCATACTGAGCAACAATAAATTGGCTCTGGTCTCATAACCACTAAGAATAACCAAACACGACCAATACACACGGTCAACAACAATATAATCTCCTACGGGTGTGGACACATAGACATGAAAACTCAAAGAATCACGGGATACACCCAAATAGGGAGCAAAATAAGATGACACATAGGAATAAATTGAGCATGGATCAAATAAGACTGATGCATCTCTATGATAGATCGAAACAATACCTATGATGGTTGAGTCAGAAGCAACTGCCTCCGTCCTAGCACGAAGAGCATAATATCTGGTCTGGCCTCCCCCTCTAGGGCGACCTTTGCCTGCCCGACCTCTACCTCTAGATGGCTGTGCAGGTCGAGTGGCAGCTGGTGCGGGACCATGGACTGAGAAGCCTAAGGACCCGGTGGAATGCGCCGAGCCTGAGTAGTCTGTGGAGGTGCACCCCTTCTGAATCTGGGGCAATCCTTCACCATATGAAGAGTGTCACCACACTCAAAACAAGCTCTCGGAGGACATGGCTGTTGTGTCTTGCTCGGGCCTGATCGGCTGGACTGACCACTAAAAGCACCCCATGCAAGATGTGCACTAGATAATGGCGGTGCATAATAGGGAGCCTGAGGCCTAAGACTGGCCGGAATACCGCTGGAAGCTAGAAGTGCTGAATGAACACGGCGATGCACATAGACCCTACCATGATGAGCTGCAACTAGGGCACGAGTACCACTATATGTGCCAGACTCTTGAGACCTATTGGCCTCCCTCTCCTCTCTCTTCCGGGTCAGCATACCCTCCAATCTCCTAGCGATCCCTACTACCTGCTAGTATGCAATGTCCATCTCCAACTCTTGGGCCTTGCTAAATCTAATACTGGGGTTGAGCCCTTCAATAAATCGATGGACCCGCTCTCTAACAGTAGCAACCAAGGCTGGTGCATGCCTAGACAAATCACTGAATCGGACCGCATACTCCGACACGGTCATAGAACCCTGGCGCAACTGCTCAAACTCTACGCGTCATCCATCTCTGAGACTCTGGGGAACATACTCCCTAAAGAACATATCTGAGTACTGAGTCCAAGTAAGTGAAGCTGCCTCAGCCGGACTACCTAACTCATATGCTCGCCATACTGATAGACCGCTCCCTTAAGCTGGAACATAGTAAAAGCAACCTCACTAGACTCCGCAATACCCATCGTATGGAGGATACGATGGCACTCCTCAAGAAAACCCTGGGAATCCTCTGACGCCAAGCCACTGAAAGTAGGAGGGTGGTACTTCTTATACCTCTCGAGCCTGAGCTGCCCCCCTCAGAAACTGCTGCCTTAACCTCGGGCTGAACTGGGGATACCGATTGTACTGGTATGACCTCTGGGACCTGATCAACCTGGACCCACTGCTCTGGGGTATGGGTGGCAGGAATATGTGCTCCTCCCCCGGCCTGATATGTGGAAGGAGCAAGTGGGATCAACCCTGTCTGAGCTAAAGTGCCGAACATGCTCAGGAACTGGGCGAGAGTCTCTTGGAGGGCTGGTGTAGTAATAGGCATCTCAGGTGCCTGCCCTCTAACTGGAACTATTGGTGGCTCCTATGTAGCAGCTCGTGTGGGTGCTCTAGCTACACCACATGGACGTCCTTAGCCTCTACCCCGGCCATGGCCTCTCGCGGCTCTAGCAGAGGGCAAAGGTGTCTGGTCATCTGATCCAGCAGTACATGTCCTAACCATCTATGAGAGAATAGAAAGACAGAAATTTAGAATCCGAAGTCAAAGATTTCACACAATAAGGTATCAAAGAAGTGAAGCTTTTCCTAACAGTTCTATAACTCCCGAAGATAAGTATAGACGTCTCCGTACCTGTCCGCGAGACTCTACTAAACCTGCTTATGACTCATAACACCTATGAACCTAGAGCTCTGATACCAACTTGTCACGACCCCAAATCCCTTCCGTAGGATATCGTGACGGCACCTAGTCTCTAAGACTAGATAAGCTTAAGTAAACATGCTGAATAACGAAATAATAATCTAAATCTCAAAACATCAACAACTATATGAAATAAAATCTGTAACTCAACATGTACATCTCCCAAAACCCGGTGTAAATACAAGTCACAAGCTCTAGATACAGTACTGAACACTGCTATACATTACTGTCTATAAAGATGTAAAGAAATAAGAAAAGAACAGGATAGAAAGGGAACTCCAAGTCCTGTGGACGCGGGCAGGTATACCTTGAAGTCTCCAATAAGCAAGCCACGCAACGCGCTAACACTGAGGCTGATAGGATGTACCTGGATCTGCACGAAATATGTGCAGAAGCATAGTATGAGTATACCACTACGGTACCCAGTAAGTTCCAAGCCTAACCTCGGTAGAGTAGTGATGAGGTCAGGTCAAGACCGTACTGGAGATAATAAGAAACAAACAGAAGATATAATGATATAATAAAAATAATAGGGAAGTGAACAATAAAGAATTTATGAGAAGTAAAAACACGGAATCAAGGAATGCTAATACAACACGAAAGGAAAATAAGAATTTTACATGTTAAGGTAACAACAATCAAACAATACAACAAATATAGGAGATCAATAGAGGAATTCCCGAGGTACCGCCTCGTAGTCCCGAATCATAAAATAACTCATAGTCTTTCCTTATATCACCACGGGATCCTTTATATTTGGTCTTGAAAATCATTTTACCGAAATAGCATCCTGTGTTTTAGCCCACCTTATCACACAACATGGATTCTAGTATTTCCTTCACTAGCCACGCGTATCAAGCCCACCTTATCTTACGCATGCGTTTCAACACCCATACCTTATACCATTGCATGCATATCAATAATCACAACGGCACGACAGAAGCCTCTTGCAAACAATAACAACCGCACGGCAGAAACCTCGTGCAACAATAATAACAGCATGGCAGAAACCTCGTGCAAAGAACCAAAAAATCACCTCAACAATAACACGGAAGCCAAAACAAAACAGCTAAATAAATGATATTTCACAACTTACACCTTGCCTCAAAAGAACCACAACCTTGCAATTCAACACCAAACTCAACAGCAAGATATTTCAAGGATAGCAATTTCAAGTAAAGAATTCCAAAGTTAAGTAATTAATACAAAAATCAAGAAAAGCAAGTAGTTCAACTAAACATGTGATACAAGTTGCAAATAGGAGATATTACAAGTAGACATGTGAAATTAGGCTAGAAATGATGACTACAACATGCTAAAGTATCTCAATTTAGGAATGAAAAGGAAACTATGTAGCTAAAATCGGAATTTCAACATTTAGCCCATGTACGCACTCGTCACCTTGCGTACACGGCCTTCACATATCACAAATTATCGCCACAGTACCAAATCCTAAGGGGAATTTTCCCCACACAAGGTTAGACAAGTCACTTACCTCAAATCATGCTCAATCAATCAATTAGAAGGCCTTTCCCTCGATTTTGCAACTCCGAACAGCTCGAATCTAGCCAAAACAATTTCATACTATAAATATAACTATAGGAAACTAATTTAAATAATGATCTTAGCTAAGAATTGAAAAATCACTTTTAAAACGTCGACCCGGGCTCCTATCTCGGAACCCTAGCAAAATTATAAAATCCGAACCCCCATTCGATATAGAGTCCAACCATACAAGAATTACACAAATCCGATACTAAAATCTCGCTCAAATCCCAAAAGTTCGGCGTAAGAAGTTTCCTCCATGTTTCCTTAATGTTTCAACCCAAATCCCTAATTAAATGATGAAATCAAAGGTAGATTAGCGGAATTTAATCAAAAATGAGTTAAGAACTCTTACCCCAACAATCCATCAAAAATTCACCTTAAATCGAGCTCTCAAAGTCCAAATTGTGTAATATGAAATAAACCCTCGATTTTGAAACTTAAGTCTGCTACCCAGTTATTTACACATCATGATCGCATAAATCCTCCCGCGATCGCGTAAGACAAACTTCTACCCAGCTCAGCTTGAACCTTCGTGATCACACAACAGTACATGCAAACGTGGATAACAACACTGCCTCAACATCGCGTTAACATCACAGGCTACGCGATCACATAGCACAACTGCCTCAGCCCCAGCTTCGCCAATTCTTCTACGCGAAGGCTTTGCATTCAAGACATGAAATTCACATAAGAACAATTTGGGAATCTTAGGCACATAGAGGCTTTTCATATAATTTGGCATAACAACCTTTATTTCGATCTTGACTTGAAGTTTTAACATTCCTAAAACATATGCCACATTTTTGAACACATCCTCAAACGGCAAGATGACATGATGAAGAATTTAGAATAAATATTGAACATACATCCCTCAACACAAACATATTAGGAATAGTCAATTCAATAATGGTCAAGGACTTACACCAACTACATGAACACCGTGGGATTCAATTCTAAGAAGAAGGGGGTTTAGCCAATATACCTTAATTGAGCTTACTTAAACTTTTAAAACGTTCCAAAATTCTTAGCAACTTCAATCTATTTTGGAAATATAACAACTTGAACCAAATTTAGGAATATGGTCATGATTCTAGCTCATTTGAGCATATTATCAAACACTAGGTGAGCATCAATATTTTAAGGCCCTTTGTGGAAGATTCTATCATTCCCCAACCCATTCTCTACCATTTTTAGCTCAACACCTTTCCACATACTTCAATAATACATGCATGCAAGACAACAACCCCCACACCCAATAATTGTCTCCCTAATTACCCCATTTATTTTTATAAATTTTCGAAATTAAGAGCTAGGGTATAGATTCTTACCTTTAGTATGAAGACTTTCTTTGTTAATCCTCAATGATTGAGCAAGAATTGAGGGATAATAGGTTGAAGGTTACTCCCCCACACTAAGCACTCTTTCTCACTCTAAAAGTATCAGATTTTGCTCAAACTATGATCCTTTGACTAACTCCCTATATTTCCAAAAATTTCGCTAGAGTTTCCCCTGTAACTGGGCCTATCCACCTATCAGAGAGCCCCAGAAACACATTCTCAAAAAATATATATAATCCAATAATTCAATATAACACAATAACATTACCTACTATGGCCTAATGAGCAATATATTACCAGAAACAGAACACCATTAACACTAATTGTACAAAACATACATAATTTGTAGAAGGTAACCCTTAGAATTTTCATAAATTACAACTTTATAAATACATGGCTATTCAAATAAATAAGGATACTTTTTCTTCATTTCTTCCTCGGCTTCCCAAGTAGCCTCTTCAACCTGTTGGTTTCGCCATAACACTTTCACAGATGCAATTTCTTTATTTCTCAACTTTCGTACTTGTCGATAGAAACTGGAATTTCTTCATATGACAGTTCCTCATTAACCTCAATCGTCTCAACCGGCACAATAGCTGACGGATCTCCAACTACCTTCTTCAACATAGACACATGGAACACCGGGTGCAATAATGACATCTCAGGTGGTAGCTCAAGCTTGTACGCTACCTCACCGATCCTTTGAATGATTTTGTACGGCCTGACATACCTCGGACTCAATTTCCCTTTCCTTCTAAACTGCATTATACCCTTAATTGGGGAAATTTCAATAATACCCAATCGTCTTCTTTGAACTCTAAGTCTCCGCGACGAACATCCGAATAGGATTTTGGACGCTCTAAGCAGTCTTCAACCGCTCCTTATTGTTATAAGCAAACTTTACGAGTGGCAAATGATCATCCCAACTACCCTTGAAGTCAAGAACACAAGCACGCAACATGTCCTCAAGTATCTGAATAGTCCACTCTGCTTGCCCGTCGGTCTGTGGATGGAAGGTTGTACTAAGATTCACCTGAGTACCCAAACCTTGCAGAAATTTCTTCCAAAGTTTTGTCGTGAATTGAGCCCCTCTATCGGAAATGATAGAAACTAGAGTACTATGTAGCCTGACTATTTCCTTGATATACAACTGAGCATACTGTTCTGCTGTGTCGGTAGATTTAAATGGCAAGAAATGTGCTGATTTTGTGAGTCGATCCACAATCACCCAAATTGAGTCAAACTTGCGCGGAGTGTATGGTAATCCTACAACAAAATCCATATTAATCATTTCCTACTTCCACATTGGAATTTCTATGTTCTGTGCCAACCCACCAGGCCATTGGTGTTCGACCTTCACTTGCTGACAATTCGGACATCTTGCCACAAAGTCCGCCACATTCGTTTTCATGCCATTTCACCAATAGACTTCCTTGAGATCATGATACATCTTCGTAGAACCTGAGTGCATGGAATACCTAGAAGTGTGAGCCTCGGTCATGATTCTTTTCCGAAGACCATCTACATTTGGAACACATAGCCGCCCTTGGTACCTTAGTGTACCATCATCCATGCCAAGAGTAAAAGCCATAGTTTTATGTTTATGAATCCCCTCCTTCAGTTGCACCAACAAGGGATCATCGTATTGCTTATCTTTGACTTCCACAACGAGCGATGATTCAGCCTTATTCTGCACAATTACCCCCTTCACTAGAGTCCGTAAGCCGAACACCCAAACTAGCTAACTGGTGAACCTCCCAGGCCAACGGCCTCTGACATACCTCCAAGTAAGCCAAAATACCCATAGATTTCTGGCTAAGAGCATCGGCCATAACATTGGCTTTCCCCGGGTGATATAGGATATCGACATCGTAATCCTTGAGTAACTCAAGCCATCTTCTTTGCCTCAGATTCGGATCCTTTTGTTTGAAAATGTATTGAAGGCTCTTGTGGTCCGTGAATACATCCACATGGATGTCACACCCCAAAACCGTGGAGCGCGACCGATGCTCAACCGAGTGAATCTGACTGAGCAAGCCTGTTAGATTCCCTCTACCCAAACTCATCCATGAATAAGGAGAATATATGTTTTCCTTAATTAAACAATAAAGTGGTCGTGTCTGCAATTACCAATTTCTTACCATAAGTTTCACCATTTTTAAAGTCTCAAATGGACAAGTAATACAACCACAACATAACATAGTTTGTCTTTCCCAGTACCAATACACAACCCACACTATGTCTATGGAGCCTCTATAGATAAAGAAGAGTACAATGATAATGCCAACAATAAGGCCCCGTCTATACCTCAACCATAATACATAAATAACAAAAGATACATGACCGCGGGATGAAGTGGGGCTCATCAAGTTAGCTGGGAAGAAGGTGTACTGCTATCACTGATCAATGTCTCCTGCTGTGGAACCACCTGCATCCATTTAAAGATGCAGCGCCCCCGACAAAAGGGATTTTAGTACCGTCGAATAGTACTAGTATGAAAACTAAACACCAATTTAAGAATTTAGGAATATAAGATAATTATAATGAACCAGTGCGGCAATATAATAATATATATAACTGTCTCAACCATAGAAAGCTTATTAAAAGCTAACAATAACATTTATAGGATTTAAGATGAGGTCTTCTATAACCATCTTCACACAAAGCGGCCCCGCCGCCTCACCCGATGTATGTAGGTAGAGGTGTACGTAAAATACCACAACTCTAATCAAGCAGCCCTGCCGCCTCACCCCAATGTATGCGTGTGGAAATGCATCAACGATACCAATACCAACACAAAGTGGCTATGTCGCCTCACCCCAATGTATGCGGGTGGTGGTGCTACAACAATACCAAAATCATACACAAAGCGGTCGTACCGCCTCACCCCAATGTAAGCGGGTGGAGGTGCAGTCCCACAATATCATAATCCCTACACAAAGCGGTCATGCTGCCTCACCCCAATATATATGCGGGTGGAGGTGTGTCACAATCACAATCTCTATACCATAATCCCCACACGAAGCGGTCATGCCGCCTCACCCCAATGTATGCGGGTGGAGGTGTATCACAATCGCAATCTCTACACAACTTGGCATAATAATTTTCACATAAATCACGACTAGAAATTATAACATGTGGATACGTAATCCATAGTTTGGGACACATCCTCAATTTATAATGCAATATGATAAGAGCATTTGAAATACGAATTGAACATATATCTTCATCACAAAACTTATTGGAATACTCGATTTATAATCAGCATCTCGGTACTTATAAGGATAATGAGGATTTCCAATTCTTAAAGAAGAGTTTAGCCAACATACCTCAATTGAGCTTCCTTAAACTCTAAAACGTTCCGGAATTCTTAGCAACTTCAATCTATTTTAGAAATATAACAAATTGAACCACAATTAGGAAGATGATTATGGTTCTAGCTCATTTAAGCATTTTATCAAACACTAGGTGTGAATTAAGGTTTCAAGGCCCTTTTTATGGAGGATTCCATCATCCCACAACCCAATCTTTACCATTTTTAGCTCAACAATCTTCCTACATCCTTTGATAACACCTGTATGTAAAATAACCAATCCTCTTGCCCAGAAATTATCTTGCTTATTATTCATTTCTACACAAAAATCAAATTTGAGGGTTAGGGTGTAGAATCTTACCTCTAGGATGAAGACCTAGTGAGTTTTCCTTCTTTAATCTTCCAAAACTTGAGCAAGAATTGAAGGACAAATATTGGAGAACACCTTCTCACTCTACCCTCTCTCACTCTAAAATGTCAGATAATAGCTCAAAAATGACCCAAAGAGTGTATTTAACGAAATAGGGTCGGGTTTTAAAAACCCAAAAATGGAGCTCCGGAACAAGGTATGCGATTGCATATGCGATCACATAACCGATATGCGGACCGCATATCGGTCGCATAGTTGGTTACAAAATAGTCAAAAGAACTGCCTTGTATGCGGTCACTATGCGGTCCGCATAACCATTATGCGGTAGCATAATGCACCGCATAACAGTTATGCGGTCGCATAATGCACCGCATAACAGTTATGCGGTCGCATAATCGACCGCATAATTGCTTCCAATTGGTCCAATTAACTGCCTCACTCTACGGCCATTATGCGGTCCGCAGAGTGATTTTGTAGTCGCATAATGGATCGCAGAAATGCACTTTTCCGCCAAATATTTTTCTTTACTTTTCGGTGCATTGTTCAACCCAAAAAGTACGAGCCGCAAGAATTTCTACAATCCTCAAATACGTAAGCCTAGTCCGACACCATAAAATATTATTTTCTTTGCAAACTTTACCGGGCTTACCACTTAAGTACTTTAAAATTTTTGGGGTGTTACATTCTCCCCCGCTTAGGATCATTCGTCCTCTAATGAGGGTAAAAATCCGTCATTAGCATCTTATTCAACTTAGTTTGTTTTATACCACAACTAGCAGACCCAAATTTGACTAACTCCCTAAATTTTCAAAAGTTTCGCCAGAGTTTCCCTTGTAATTAGGCCTATCCACCTGTCAGAGAGCCCCAGAAACACAGCCTAACAGCATATACATAATCCAACAACGTAATATAATACAAAACAACACAACTGTGGCCTCACAAGCAATTACATTACCAGAACGGAACACCCTCAGCACCAAATGTACAAGTCATACATATTTCATAGGAATATCCCTTAGCATTTTCATAAGGCACAACTCTTAATTACATGGTTATTCAAATAAATAAGGATACCTTTTCTTCATTTCTTCTTCGGCCTCCCAAGTAGCCTCTTCAACATGTTGGTTTCGCCATAGCACTTTCACGGATGCAATTTCTTTGCTTCTCAACTTTCGGACTTGCCGATCAATAATAGAAATTGGAATCTCTTCATAAGTCAATTCTTCTTTTACCTCAATAGTCTCAACCGGAACAATGGCTGTCAGGTCTCCAACTACTTTCTTTAACATAGACACATGAAACACTGGGTGTACTAATGACATCTCAGGTGGTAGCTCAAGCTTGTATGCTACCTCACCAATCCTCCGAATGATTTTCAAAAATACCCAATCATCTTCTTTGAATTCTAAATCTCTACAACGAACATCCGAATAGGATTTCTGACGACTCTGAGCAGTCTTCAACTGCTCCTTAATGATTTTAACTTTTTCCATAGCCTGATGCACGAGGTCCATCCCTATCAACTCTGCTTCCCAAATTTCGAACCATCAAATGGGAGATCTACATCTCCTACCATATAAAGCCTCGAACGGTGCCATTTGAATGCTAGCATGATAAGTATTGTTATATGCAATTCTATGAGTGGTAAATGATCATCCAAGCTACCTTTGAAGTCTATAACACAAGCGCACAATATATCCTCAAGCATCTGAATAGTCCGCTCTACCTGCCCGTAAGTCTGCGGGTGAAAGGCTGTACTAAGATTCACTTAAGTACCCAAACCGCATAATAGTTATGCGGTCGCATAGTCGACCGCATAATTTCTTCCAATTGGTCCAATTAACTGCCTCACTCTGCGGCCATTATGCGGTCCACAGAGTGATTCTGCGGTTGCATAATGGACCGCAGAAATACACTTTTATGCCAAATATTTTTCTTTACTTTCCGGTGTATTGTTCAACCCAAAAAGTCCGAGCCGCAGCTTGCAAGCTCGCCGCTAAGAATTTCTACAATCCTCAAACACGTAAGCCTAGTCCGACACCGCAAAACATTATTTTCTTAGCAAAATTTACCGGGCTTACCACCTAAGTACTTCAAAATTTTCTGGGGTGTTACAATGGATCCCATACAAATAATGACGCCAAATCTTCAATGCAAAAACCACCGCCGCAAGTTCTAAATCATGTGTTGGATAGTTCTTTTCATGATTCTTGAGTTGCCTAGAAGCATATGCTATAAGCATCACAATATACCACAAATCCATCTGTACCCTCTGGCAGGGTCAACACTGGTGCCGTAGTCAATCTTGATTTCAACTCCTGGAAGCTCCTTTCACAAGTATTGGACCATTAGAACTTAACCACCTTCTGAGTCAATTTAGTCAATGGAGAGCCAAGAGTAGAGAACCCCTCCACAACCTCCTGTAATACCCTGCTAAACCCAAGAAACTACGAATCTCGGTTGGTGTTGTAGGTCTAGGCCAATTCTTCACAGCTGCAATCTTTTGAAGATCGACCTTTATTCCTTCTCTGGAGATAACATGACCCAAGAATGTGACAAACTCAAGCCAAAATTCACATTTTGAAAATTTCGCGTACAATTTGTGCTGATGAAGAGTTTGCAAAACTGCCCTGAGATGATCGGCATGATCCTCTCGACCTCGTGAATACATAAGAATATCGTCAATGAATACTATCACAAAGGAATCGAGAAAAGGCTTGAAAATCTAATTCATAAGATCCATGAAATCCACCCGGGCATTTGTTAGCCGAAAAGACATTACCAGAAATTCAAAGTGCCCATACCGGGTCCTGAAAGCTATTTTCAGAATATCCTGCTCCCTGATCTTCAATTGGTGGTACCCGGACCGTAAATCAATTTTGGAGAAGTATCTAGCGCCCTGTAACTGATCAAACAAATCATCTATTCTTGGTAATGGGTATTTGTTTTTGATTATGACTTTGTTGAGCTGCCGATAATCAATACACATCCTCAGTGATCTATCTTTCTTCCTCACAAAGAGAACCGGTGTGCCCCATGGTGACACACTCGGTCGGATGAAACCCTTCTCTAGCAAATCCTTCAATTGTTCCTTTAGCTCCTTCAATTCTGCTGGTGCCATCCTGTAGGGCGGAATAGATATAGGCTTCGTGCCTGGCATTACATCAATCCCAAAATTAATTTCCCTGTTTGGCGGAATCTCAGGGAGCTCATCAGGAAAGACCTTTGGAAATTCGTTCACAATTGGCACAGACTCAAGTGTAGGCGCCTCAGCATCGGTGTTAGTAACCCGGACCAAATGATAGATACATCCCTTATTAATCATCTTAGTGGCCTTAAGGTAAGAAATAAACCTACCTTTTGGCATCATATTATCCCCCTTCCATTCAACAACTGACTAATTTGGAAATTCAAACCTCACAGTCCTAGTTCAGCAATCGAGCTTAGCAAAACATGAATAAAGCCAATCTATTCCCATAATTACGTCAAAATCGACCATCCCCAATTCAATGAGATCGTCCATGGTGTCCCGACCACGCACCGTGACAACACAAGCCCTATAAACCCGTACAGCCACAATAGACTTGCCAACCGGAGTAGATACAAAGAACGGCTCAGGAAGCTGTTCTGGTTCTATCCCAAATTCCATAGCAACATAAGGGATAACATAGGACAAAGTGGAACCGGGATTAATAAGAGTATATACATCATGAGATTGGATAGTCAATATACCTGTGACAACATCTAGAGAAGCCTCTGCACTTTGGCGACCACTCATATCATAGAAACGACTGGGTCCTCCTGAACTCTGCGCACCACCCCTAGCTGCACCATGCCCTGCTGGTGCTGGAGTACCTCGAGCTGGAGGGGGTGCTGAAGATGTAGCAGCTGCAGAACTAGGTGGTTGTGTTGTGCCCCTGCCCGCACCCTGGCAGGATGAACGACACTCCCTCTAAATATGACCCCTCAATCCATACCCGTAACATATAGGTAGGTCCATGTAGCAAATCCCCAAATGCATATTCCCACACCTGGGGCATGGGGGCCTCCGCTGCTGCTGGAATCTCCCTCCTGATCGGCCCTGCTGGTGGGGTCCACTGCTGCCTTGATTGGGCCTAAAATGACTCCTCTGCTGCTGACTGGGCCCTACTGGTGGTGAACTGGCTGAAGACTGAGCAAAACACTGGGATGGCCCTGATGACCCTCCCCTAAAAGCTGATTTTCCCCACCAAATGACTCTCTAAAGTTGCCCGAGGACCGGGCCTTGCTGGTACCCTCTCGCTCCATTCTGTTCTTCAACTTACGGTTCTCTGTAGCTTGAGAAAATGCTACCATCTTCCCATAGTTCATATCTGAATTCAAGGTAGATATAGCGGCCTCATTGATAACCAAAAGGCTAAGGCCCTGCACAAACCGGCGCACTCTAGCCTCCATAGTAGGCAACATGAGAATGGAATATTTAGACAGACACGTGAACTCCATGTGATACTCCCACACATTCTTACTTCCTTGCTTAAGGTTCTCAAACTCTGCGACACGAGTTGCCCTAGTCTCGTCCGGCAAGAAATGGTCCATGAAAGCGTCAGCAAACTCACTTTACCTCGTTGGAGGGCTCCCCTCCTCCCGAGAGTACTCCCACAGCTCAAAACAAGAATAGGACACCCCTTTCAGGCGGTAGGCAGCCAACTCCACTCAGTAGCGCGCATAACCCAGAGAGTCTTATGCATCTCATCAATGAAGTCCTGTGGGTCCTCCTAGGGTTAGCACCTGTGAACACCGGAGGATCCAACTGAAGAAACCTGTTCACCCTAAAACTAATAGAATCCCCTTGTTAGCTAGAAGACATGGGTGCAACATTTGATCTCTGGGCTTCAGAAGCCACTATATGTGTCAGCATCTAGATAGCTCCCCTAAGATCCCCGTCAGAAATACCAGAATCGGAAGCTGGGGCTGAAGGTGGAATTGGATTATCAGTTGGAGGAACCGCTGCACCCTCAGTAGGAGCATGAACTGGTGTGGCCTCGTCAGGTGTAGTGGAATCAGGCAGTGTAGCAGTCGGGGGATTATCTTCACCCCTAGGGTATTCACCCGCCTCAGCAAATAAAGGGTCAACTGTCACTCCTAAGGCGACATTGGCTCCTTGGCCAGTTCTTGCTCTCTTCTTAGGTTCCATGTACTAAAAGTTAAAGGAATGCACGAATTAGAGGAGGAACAGTTTCACAATCAGTTTCATTGCATGATCCAGAATATCAAAGAATGGTATTATTCCTAAATGTCCAAGTAGCCTCCAACTTATAGATGTGGTCGACAACACACCGATAACGAGGACTCTACTAGACACGGTTCCGAGACATCCTATGACACTTTAAAACCTTAGGCTCTGATACCAAGTTTGTCATGCCCCAACCTCGGGAAGCGCAACCGGCGCTCTGCTAGATACTTTCTACCCAACTCACCTATGATAAAAAAATATGATTCCATTAATTAGACAGTAGGGAGTTCATACATACAATACTAAATTGTTTCATTAGTTATTTCACTTTAATATCTCAAAATACACACCGTTTTATAGGCTAAAGTGGAACAATTGATTAATTCAAACATAAACATGAATTGTTTGACTTCCCACTACACCAACATACAACCCACACAATGTCTACGGAGCCTCCAAACGATATAAATGAGTACAATGATAGTGTCGGCAACAAGGCTCCGGCTATACCTCCAAACATGATAACAAAATGTACAAAAGATGCATGACCCCGGAATGAGGTAGGGCTCACCAAGTTTGTTAGGAGGAAGGTGTACTGCTAACGCTGGTCAATGTTACCTGCTGTGGAACCACCTGCATCCATTAAAGATGCAGCGCCCCCGACAAAAAGGACGTTAGTACTCTCAAATAGTACTAGCATGTAAAACTAAACACCATCTCTATAGAATGAATAATAATACAAGGGGGAACAGTCAAGAATTCAATAAGAGCTTCAAATAATATTAAAACATCAAGTTAAGGATCACATAAATTTTCAAGTCAATTTCCATGTTATTAGGTTGGGTGATCTTTAGTTCCGATACACCATAATTCACAATACCACCGTATTCTTACACTGAGTCCAATCACGACCCGATCGTCTATTGCGTCTCATTTGAGACATCAACTATAACCACAATTTCAATTATCATTTTCAGCACAGTCACCACTATGTATTCGGCATGGCGTCCGATCACAGCTCGATCGGCTAGGCCGTCTCACCCAAGACATTACCTTTTTCAGTCAATCATCTCACATCACACTTCTTGCCTATCCTTTCGATTCAAATGGCCATAATTATAAAGTCATTCTTGGTACTTAGCCGTATTTCATAATTCTAGTTCCCTTTTCCATATTCAAACATTATTATCATTATCAACAACAATAAGGCTTTCCATTCAAGACATTAAATTCACATAAGAGCAATTTGGGAATCTTAGGCACATAGAGGCTTTTCATACAATTTGGCATAACAACCTTTATTTCGATCTTTACTTGAAGTCTTAACATTCCTAAAATATTTGCCACATTTTTGAACACATCCTCAAATGGTAAGATGACATGATGAAGAATTTAGAATAAATATTGAACATACATCCTTCAACACAAACATATTAGGAATAGTCAGTTCAATAATGGTCAAGACCTTACACCAATTACATGAACACCGTGGGATTCGATTCTAAGAAGAAGGGGGTTTAGCCAACATACCTCAATTGAGCTTCCTTAAAATTTTAAAACGTTCTGGAATTCTTAGCAACTTCAATCTATTTTAGAAATATAATAAGTTGAACCAAAATTAGGAAGATGGTCATGATTCTAGCTCATTTGAGCATATTATCAAACACTAGGTGAGCATCAATGTTTTAAGGCCCTTTGTGGAAGATTCCATCATTCCCCAACCCATTCTCTACCATTTTTAGCTCACAACCTTCCCACATACTTCAAGAATACATGCATGCAAGACAACAACCCTCCACACCCAATAATTATCTCCCTAATTACCCTTTTGTTTTGTAAATTTTCGAAATTAAGAGCTAGGGCATAGATTCTTACCTTTAGGATGAATACTTTCTTTGTTAATCCTCAATGATTGAGAAAGAATCGATGGATAATAGGTTGAAGGTTACTTCCCCACACTAAGCACTCTTTCTCACTCTAAAAGTATCAGATTTTGCTCAAAATATGATCCTTTGCGTGACATATCGAAGTAGGTTCGGGTTATAAAAACCCAAAATGAAGCCCCGACACAAGATATGCGGTCGCATATGCGACCACAGAATGGATATGCGATCCGCATATCGGCCACACAAATTGGGTGCCAAAACTGGAAAGAAACTGTCTGGATCTGCGGTCACTATGCTTCCCGCAGACCTGTTCTGTGGTCGCATAATGCGCCGCAGAATCTTCCTCCGCAAAACTCCAAGGCTGATTGTGCGATAAGAGTGCGGCCCACGAAATGATTATGCGGTCGCATAATGGGCCGCGAAAATGATAACAAATTGACCCATAAAAACTGTCTCACTCTGTGACCATTATGTGGTCCGTAGAGTGATTATGCTAGGGCTGTTCATTTGGATCAGATATCCGAAATCCGAACCGATCTGTTCAATTTCGAATTTCAGATTTCGGATTGGATCGAATTTTGGGTTGTGTTTATTAAAATTTCGGATCGGATTTGGATTGGTATAATTTTAATACGATCCGATCCGAAATCCAAAATTATTAGGGCATGCATAAATTCTAAACTTTAATTCGGATAATTAGTACTTCCTTTACATTTTCGTCCAAGTTATTACCTTTACAATTGATGGATTTAGCTCTATTGGCACCATAGTACTCTCATAATTGTATAAACATGAATTTTTCTTACTGTACTGCCTCTTTTACAAAGAAAATATACATATGAGTTTGCAACTTTAAGGCATAATAATCCTATCCGAAAATCCGATCCGATCCAAACTTTAAAATTCGATCTGATCCGATATTAATTCGGATCGGATTCGGATTGCATTTTCTAGAATCCAAAATCCGAAAATCCCATCCAAAATGTGCTAAATCTGATCCGATCCGATCCATGCACAACCCTAGATTGTGCGGTCGTAGAATAGGCCGCAGAAATGCCAAATTTCTGCCAAATACTTTCTTTTAACTCCCCAGCGCACTGTTCAATCTAAAAAGTCTGAACCGCGGATTGCAAGCTCGCCGTAAAGAATTTCTACTACTATTAACCTCTATGCCTGCCCCGGTATCACCGAACCCTGATTTTTAGGAAAATTTTCACGGGGCCTTACAACACAAATTCGATACCAAAATCTCGCTCAAATCCCTAAAATTCGGCCTAAGAAGTTTCCTCCATGTTTTCGCAATTTTTTAACCCAAATCCCTAATTAAATGATAAAATGAAAGATAGATTAGTGAAATTTAATCAAAAACGAGTTGAGAACTCTTACCCCAACAATCACTCTGAAAATCCCTCGAAAATTCGCCTTAAACCGAGTCTGCTGCATAGTTATTTACACATTGCGATCGCGTAAATCCTCCCACGATCGCGTAAGATAAACTTCTGCCCAGCTCAACTTGACCCTTCATGATCATGCAAAAGCACATGCATACATGGATAACAACTCTGCCTCAACATTGCATTTGCATCACAGGCTACGCGATCACATAACACAACTGCCTTAGCCCCAGCTTCGCCAATTCTTCGACGCGAACGCGAACTCCACTACGCGTTCGCGATTAATTGCAAGCCAAACCTCTACGATCACATCCTTTTCTCTGCGAACATGTAGAGTAAAAGCCATCGGTCCATAAAAGCCCCTTTGCGATTGCGGTTCAAACCACATGATCGCATAGAAGGAAACCAGAAGCACCAGATTCAGCAACTCCTCAACGATCCGAAATGTGCCAAACATGGTTTGAATCCGACCCGAGGCCCCCGGGAATTAAACCAAACATACCAAAAAGTCTTAAAACACGATACGAACTTAGTAGAGGCCTTAAATCAGATCCAACAACATCAAGAACATGAATCGCACCCCAATTCAAGCCTAATGAACTTATAAACTTTAACTTCTGCATTCGATGTCGAACCCTATCAAATCAAGTCTGATTAACCTCAAATTTTGTACACAAGTCATAAATGACTTTATGGACCTACTCCAACTTCCGGAATCAGAATCCGACCCCGATATCAAAAAGTCCACTCCCGCTTAAACTTTCCAAAATCTTCCAACTTTCGCCAATTAACGCCAAAATGATCTACGGACCTCCAAATCAACATCCGGACACGCTCCTAAGACCAAAATCACCCACGGAGCTATTGGAACCGTAAAAACTCCGTTCCAGAGTCGTCTTCATACAAGTCAAACTACGATCAACTCTACGACATAAACTTTCAAATTTAGGGACTGTGTATCCCATTTCACTCCGAAACTCTCTTGAACCCTACACCAAGCGCCCCAACAAGTCACATAACTACAATATAAAATATAGGGAGCAATAATTAGAGGATTGAGGCTAATACTCTCAAAATGACCGACCGGGTCATTACAACAGAAGCGAAAGGCGGCTGGGTGAGCATGAGCCTCAGATGCGGAGAATATCCGCAGGTGCGGGAATTTGACCGCAAAAGCGGTCCGCAGAAGCGGAAAAAGGAGCGTAGATGCAAAATGCCTGGTAGTATCATATAATCAAAGGGTTTGATGTTTTTCTCTCATTTTAGACTTGTGGAGCTCGGCTAAGGGCGATTTTTGTGAGGGATTTTGCTACAATTGAAGTGGTAAGTGACGATTCATCACTTTTATTAATAAATATAGATTACCCATTGATTTTTACACCTAGATTATGTGTGTTTGAGATGAAATTTGGGGATTTTTGGACAATGTATTGGAGAGTGAGATTTGGAGAGTTGGGGGTTGATTTGTGGTTGAAATTGGATGATTTTGGTATAGCTGGACTCGTTATCGAATGGGTGTTCAAAATTTATTAATTTTGTCGGGTTCCGAGGTGTGGGCCTGAGGTTGACCTTTTGGGTTGACTTTTTAATTTTGGTTAAAGATCTTAGCTTTATCGTATGAAATCGATTCCTATAGCTTGTATTGATTATATTAAGTTGTTTGTGACTAGATTCGAGTCGTTAGGAACCTATTCATGAGGCAAGGGCTTGTTGGAGTAGTGAGTTACGCGTTTTGAGGTAAGTAATATTTCTAAACTTAGAATTGAGAGTATTTATCCCTGGAAATGTTTTATTTGTGTTATGTTGGGATGACGTACTAGGTGACTAGCGTATGGGCGTGCACCGTAGTAATCATGATCCGGATTGATTTTTTGTACTGATTTGCTATCAAGTCTTGTTTTATCTATTTAATCCCTACTTGTTAGAGTAATTGAGCTGTGATTCATGTTAGAAATCATGTTTAAGATATGTGCTTATTCACTTGTGACCTAATGAGGTTATTTCTGATGTTTTGCGTTATCTTCTTTAACTGCAATTATGTACTCAGTCATGATTCTTCATTTGTATATCATATCTCAGTCTCTGTTATCATTCACTGTTACATCACTTGTTATCATTGTTTGGGCTGAGTGGTACGAGAATATGAGCCCTTGAGACTTGAGAGATTGATGGCTTAGGTGGGCCTGAGAGCCGGTTGTGAGTGTCATTGTGGATCGGGTTGCACGCCACAACATGCCTCATTGGCTTATTTATTATTGTGGATCGGACTGCACGTCGCAGCAGGCCTTATAGGTTTTATATTAGCGCTTGGTCAGGATTCGTCCTTTCGGAGTCTGACATACCAGCAGTGAGCGCAGACACAGTGATATATATACACGTGCTTTGGTGAGGGGAATTGATGTCAGGCACCCGTACAGTGCTGAGTGATTATGTGTGGATTGTGTTGCCATTTGGCAGATAGATTGAGTACTTCTGAGAGTGTGAGTACTTTGGAATATTACCGTGAAATTATTCATTTGTCATGCATATCTGACATGTAGGCATAGAGATGTACCATTCCTCATGCTAGCTGTACTTGACATGTTCCTATTAGTGTTGGGCTTTAATTGTTGAACCTGAAAGCATGTCTAAATTCCCGCAACATGGACGAGCTGATTATGATAATTTCTTTAAGTTGTTTATTGTTTCTGTCACCATTTAACCTGTGTTGTCATTATATTGGACTTTGACTGTCTTCTTCTGAGCTCGTCACTGCTTTCAGCCTAAGGTTAGTTTACTTATTGAGTATATGGGGGCGGTTGTACTCATACTACAATCTGTATTTTGTGTGCAGATCCAGGTACATCTGGACGTGGTGATTGCTAGATCTGTGATAATACCTGCTCGGAGACTTCGAGGTAGCTGCTATGACGTCTGCAGACCTTGACTCTCTTTCCTTTTATTTTTCTTCAGTACTGTTCTATTACTCAGACAGTTGTACTAAAGTTTTGGTTTATGTTGATATGTAGTAGTGCTCATGACTTGTTGACATCGGATTTTGGGATAGTTATAATAGTATTTCAATTATCTGTATCAGATATTTATGAGATTTCCGTTGTGGAGTTTATTAAAAACATGTTTATTCAAATGTTTAGTTGTTATGTGATTGCCGGCTTACCTAGCAAGAGTTTTAGGTGCCATCATGACAAGTTAAGATTTTTGGGTCGTGACAAAAACTACATTTGATTTTCCTCCTACGAATGGTCATGATAACAAATGACTATCAGTATCATGTTATAAAATAAATATCTAAATAACCAACAAAACATTGTATATTAATAACTCGCTGTGCATTTACACATCCAACGTCTGCGCCCTAGATTGCAAGTGGCCTAGTATGGCCTCAAAATTGCATGTTTCCCGCAGTAACACCAAGGATCTCATCGCGTGCAGACATATTGTATTGCTGGAACTTGAAATTTTATGGAAATTAAGATTAATCGGTTGTTTAAGCTGTGAGGATTCGCAATGAATAAAGTAACATGCGTGAGATTTTTAAAGGTAAGAATGGGTGTATTTAATTTGTACATGCACCATGTTGAACTAGTAAAGGAATCATTACGATACAAATGCATACAGACCTTTTCAGGTGGACAAGACAAGGCGTACATTTAATTTGTATTATTTTTTCTGAAGTGTTCCATAACACATATTGTACATGCACCATATTGAACTAGTAAAGTATTACATTACGGTACAAGTGTGTACAGGCCTTTTCAAGTGGACTAGACAAGGTATGCATTTAGTTTGTACTATTTCTTTTTGAACTGTTACATAATGCATATTCTACATGCGCCATGTTGAACTAGTAAAGGAATTATTACAGTACAAGTGCGTACAAGCCTTTTCAGGTGGAGAAGATAAGGCGTGTATTTTATTTGTACTGTTTTCCGAACTGTTTCATAACGCATATTGTATATGCGCCATGTTGAACTAGTAAAGTAATCATTACGGTATAAGTGCGTACAGACCTTTTCAGGTGGACAAGATAAAGCGTGCATTTGAGTAGCACATATTGTACATGCGTCAAGTTGAACTACCTCCATTTTCGTTCTTGATAAGTAGAACCAAATTTTTTTAAGTTATTGATTTATAAAGTCTTTCCAAAATGAAACTTACCTTTAATAAATGATTTAAGAAGAGGCAAAGGGTAAAGGTAGCTCAAAATATTCATATGGCACGGGTCAGAACACAATCAGTCCATTTCTTGAAAAAAAACATGCTAGGTTGCTATACTTATTTGGTGGATGATAAGTGGTATAGTATTTTATGTCTCTTAGAAAATAAACCCATCAATATACATATAGATCTAAAAATTATAGGGCACATTATTGAGGGGGAGGCGTATTCTACAATGCCTGAATATGTGCGAGTTTGGGGTGAAAACCTACAGTGAGTCAAGGTGCGATTATGAGGTATCATATCGTTGGCATGGGCTAGCTGTACCATAAGTATTGTCTGTAATGTTCCAAACTTTCACACACAAAGACGTACCTGAAGTTGTTCGGCATTTGATGAAGGAGATCTTAGAGATGGAAAATGCACTAGCTGTTCAACATATACTGGATGATCTTACCTACCTCTAAGGGACTGAGGATCAGCATTGGAATTTATTAGAGAATGAAAAATTACATAGAGATCTTGATTATCTTGTTTCCCAACAGTTGTGGAGTGGGAGGACCTACCAAAATATCTACTGTAGACGTTGGATATTAGAGTGCCATAATGTTGTAGAAACCAAGGAAGTGGTCCTATTGATGATATTGATAAAATACGAGACATGTGTGATAATTGGGGGCTAGATTATGATATCCTAGGTCCGAACGGATGCGAAAAAGATGGTAATGCAGAAGACAAAGAAAATGACAATGAAGACCCCGACGAAAGTAACGATGAATTAGTGCCCGACAGTGACGATAATGACAAATGAAAAAATATATATATTTTTAAAACTTTTATGTTATTTTTTCTATTGAATGCTTAATGCTAAGTGTCAATTAGAGTTAACACTATTGGAAATACAATTTTATTTTATTGATATTGCAAATATACCATTACAGACACTTGTTCCTACTAAACACACTGCTAAAAATACCAATAATACGCCTGATAATTGCCAATGTTGAATGAACTACCAGCACGAGTTGAATTGCCACTGCATCCCAAATCGAGTGTTGGACATTTACGACAATCGTGTCCTGTTTGGGAACATAGACCATATTTACACACATATACGGTATCCGCAACATCCATTTGGTTCCATATCCATATTCTTTTTTGCACTCCCCTGCGACGCAAAATTTCCTTATTATAAATCATGGCAAATTGTTCCGGTAGCCAATAAAACTCAGAACCCAATGGTTGGAAGTGCCCCTCTATAGTTGTTTGCATATACAACTACACTATATTCTCTATCAACATACCCCGTCGCTGCAAACCCAGTATGTTGAAAGCACTTCATGGCATGAGAGTATGACATGTGATAAATTGTCCATTTAGCACATGAACATAATCGTGTGCTCTCATTTATGGTGTGGGTATTACTACCACGGCCTCGATGCAAATTGGTGCGAACTTCAAAAATATTCCGGTCACTATAACATTACAAATATGTATGCCGATGTGACCACTTGCTATAATGCCCAAACTATTGCATCAGTTTTGGTATAATTTGAACGCCCCTTTCAACCAAAGAGGATGCACTGCAGAATCTACCAACGAACCTCTCTGCCATCCGCTTGAATGACATCCGCACCATGTTAGTGACTGGCAATCCACGGGCTGACTTCAATAACCCATTGAAAGACTTTGAGGCATTTGTAGTCAAAATTGTCCATCTTCTGCTACCATCCTTATGCAGATTCCACTTCTCAATCTCAAGATCCCTCAACCAAATATAAGTTCCTTTGTCTTCCTACCTAATCAATTCATTTTGCATCAAGAATTTTCTCTTTTGATGATCTGTTGCAGTCATCCACACTAGATCATGCAACCTCTTGTTCGAGTAAGCCCGTTGGAAGTTGGACTTCAAGTTCCTAACACAGTAATGGTGGTATTCGTACGGCTCCTTCCATTCATCCAAAGCACAAACATAACTTAAAATCCTAGCGTGCCGATCAGATATTAGAAAAATATCTGAATGTTGTCTCACAGCGTGCCCCTTCAAGTGGTTTAAAAATCATGTCCAAGTCTCTTGACTTTCATTGGAACAAATAGCAAAGGTGAGAAAAAGTATTTGACCATTAGCATCTACTCCAACGGCAATCAATATCTTTATATCATACTTTTCGCACGCATGTGTGCCGTTTATGGAGATTACTGGCCAAGAATGAACAAAACCATCAATGGATGGTTTAAATACCTAGAGCACATAACAACAACAACAACAACAACAACAACAACAATAACAACAAGATACCCAGTCTTATCCCACACCGTAGGGTCTGGGGAGGGTAGTGTGTAGAACACATATCTGAATATGTTTTGTGGAATGTCAGGACGCCGATCATGCCTCCATTCAACAACTGTCCCAGGATTAAAGTATTTCAAAGCAGCCATGTACCTCGGTAGAGCCGCAACTAACTTATCCCAGTTACCATAAACAATCGCAAACGCACATTTACGCCCGAGAAATACCTTACTTTTGGTAATGGTACTCCCTTATACCTGCGCAACTGATGTTATGCACTCCTTCACCTTGCACCTTATGGACGATTACATGTATGGAATCAAGACAAGGGAAATCAAATCAACGTTCAAGTAAAAATAATTTCCATTGAATGTGTCCATATTACAAGTATGCTTTCCAATGTATTTCTCCACTACCCACATATTAGTTTACAACTTTCTTTCACGCATCATCCATTTACAATCTTGGTCCCATCTACGATAAACCATCTTATATGTTTTTTTAGATGACTCATCAACCTTGATCTCACAACAGTTTTTATGCTGTAAATTCGCACTGCCCTGTTGAGGCGAGCCTTATCACTGAAAATCATATTTTTACAGAGCTCTGATCGTATGCTTTCAACCTATATTGTTGTACGAATGTCATCAATATCCCTTGTGAAGGCATCCAAATCCGACATACTTGTCAAGTGATCAAGGTAGGAAATCTCTCTTAAATGAAAGGGCACACGTGACTCGTACACCGTTGGTCTAACGGTAGGTGGATTATGCATATACGGATCATGCTGAGTGGTGGCATCATGCTCCATCGTCAAATCTGGTTGCTCATTGTCACTCTCATCTATGAAGTGTTGTCCTTAACGTCACTCTCATCGGGGAATGGTGTTTCATCGCCTGACTTATCAGCATTGTTGTCATAATCACTGTCATCTTCCTCGCTCTGTGCATTTGCCATATCTTGATTCAAAATATCATCATCGCCTAACTGAATAAGGACAAGACCGTCATGTTGCTCATTTTCACTGCACAACTAATAAAATAATTAATATTTTGTACATCTCGATATAATAAATTAACTTTAACGTTTAAACGTAGCATTCATAATTTGTAGATATCCCATAATGCACATTATCAAATTGCTGATGACTCGAGGATGGACCAGCATGATCCATCACTCCAAAAGTAGGTAGATTCCAACTGTTGGTTGGTTCATAACTTGTAAAATTTATATTTGATTGGTAACCCCCCATGAAAGATATAAGAGTTAGTACTATTATACATAAAATAAATAGTTATACTACAACAAGGTAAATTGCAATTTACTACTTTGGCTGTGAATTTTGTAAGCTTGGCGACCCTCCATGCTGCTACATTGGCGAGAATTATGTCCTAGCTCCCTGTTAACCCATGGAGATAAGTTTAGCTCTGACCATACTCTTTCATACGGAACCTGTTCGGATAAAATAACTTCGAAAATACCACCAGATGGTTGAGTGTTAGTCATAGTTTGCAGAATGTCGATATTGTTTTCGTCTTCAGACTTTACGTACATTTCCAGCAATGCTTAACACAAGAACATCCCTGTATTCATCCGGATCCTCAAAAAATCTTGCAGAGTTTCATTGCCATCGATGTTAAACTCGGCATAACAAGCCACACCTTATGGAGTAAGCGAATACAGATATCTTCCGGTTACCTTAGGATTAACCGAATGTTTACTCACACTCATTCTATTACAAATCAGAGATATCAATTTGTGGTACTCCAATGTGAATGGTACCTTAACAATACACCGTGAAGAAAAACTATAGTGTACCGAGTTATTCTTCACCATATCCTCACCGCCCTAATATAATACAACCCTAATATGTTGCTCATTAGACATCATAGCAAGATTCAAAGAGAACTTTGTATATATTGATGAAGATGGGGGGATGTTTAAAGGATGATGAAGAATAAAAGCAAACTGATTCAAATTCACTCAAGAATATTTTTTCAAGAATGAACCTTCGGTCTTAAGTAAGCAACAATAAATTCCGTAGGCACGTAAAATTTTCATATAGTGCATGTAATATATTACACATAACGCAGGTATTACATACACTATACTGTTAACAATCATGACAGTCATAATATTATGTATAGCGTATGTATCACATGGGCTATATGTTAACGGGGTAACTGGCCGTTAAGGTATGGCGCATGTAAGTATATAATATGGTACTCAACAATTTTTTTTACCTATTTTGGTCTCTTTTGGCCAAAAACTTGTTATTTAGGTTACAGACTCCTCATCCACTAGGCATGTGTATTTTCGATCAAGACTTAATTAGAAACAGGGGTGGATCTACTAAGGCAATATGGGGTGCCACACCACCCATAAACCTCGGCCGAAACATATATATTCTGTGTATATATAGAAGAAATCTGATATATACCAGTCGATGGCATCCGCATTAGCAAACTTGTGCTTGGTGCCACCGGTAATGTGTTGTATTTTTGTGTATGGATACCCGTGTTCGAATCCCAATCAGTATGCTCTTAACGTTGTATACCTTCAGTTTTAGGCTTTTTATCCTTAGATACTTAAATTTTTTGAGCTTCAATTTCAGGCTTTCATCCTCACATATTTTCATCTTTATATTTCCTTGTGTTTCTTTACCTTTTTAAGTATAACAATATCCTTTTCATTTTTTTTGAACTAGAGAAATCAGTTCTTTAATCAAATAACAATCACAATTTCAAAATTCAAATCCTTTTCATTTTTTTTGAATTAAAGAAATCAGCTCTTTAATCAAATAACAACAAAATTTAAAAATTCAAATTCATACACAAAAAAATTTCTCCCCATACCTTCCGCCTTTTCGAGTCCCCTGTATGTACTATGTACATATTTGCATTTTGTATTATTATTTCTATTTTAGTTTTCTCTAACTTTCTTTTAGTTGCTCAGTTTATTGAAGAAAAAGAAAATTAAAGGAAAAGAATCACTCAATGTATTGGTGTAAATGTTCCTAGTATATTAGCATTGTTTACAATTTTCTAGATATATAAGATTAAGCTAGTTCCAACTTCTAGGGTCATTAAATTGGTAAGTCTTCTCTTATCTTTTCAAGAATGTTATAGTTATTAATTTTGATCCAAACTACTTTCTCCTATTGTTTTGTGATGTAATAATATCTTGAAAGTTTATACTTTGCTCTAGATTATCATAAATATTAAAATAGCAATTCTTTTCACTTTGATCGTTTTGTATATATAACTCGTAAAGATAAATAACCCAAATCGAAACTCAAAATGGATCAAACTGGTCAAATGAAAAGTTTACTTTGATCATGTCAATAGCAATATGTCTATGTTCATATTAGTTTGGTGCACCACTTAGATACATGTAAAAGAACTTGGTTCTTATATATGTTTCTTCGTTAAACAACTGAAATAGTAAAGTGTGGAATTAAACACACACGAGATTTTTACATGAAAAACCTCCTTGCTCAAGGGAGTAAAAACCACGACCCACCTCTGGGATTTCTCACAAAACATTCACTAAAATAACGAGCAGTTTCAGGTTACAAAACTTTTATATCCTAAGAGACTAAATCCTAGCCACTTGACTACCTATAACCACTCTGATTGTAGCAAAGAGCTCAAGCTAACTCTAGCCTAAGACTTGAATTCTCTCACAGAGAAAAACTTCTCTAAATGCCTCTTGTATAAGCAAATAAAATTACAACTCAATAAACCTAATACAATGAACTAGACTAGACACAACAAATTTGACGATGTATCATGGAACATGTTCTCTTGTCAGGTTCTTCTGTATGTTTCAGCCTTCAATATCCACTTCAGAATTTTGAACTCGTTTTTTATTACTTTTCTCTCAATTTACACTGAAGAAATAATGAAAGTGTGTGCCTGCAATGAAGTAAACTTGGACTACATATACGTAACACGTTAGTAGCATAAAGAGTCCAAATTATAAAAGGAAACAAATAATAAGAAACCTGCTTCATACAGAACTTACCATATATGACTAAATAATTTTTCTTATTTGTTTCCTACTCCAACACTAACTCTTTTTCAGCAAAAAAAAACATGTTTAATTTTCACCAATTTTGTGTAAAATATATCCCTTAAAGATCTCCAGCCTAACCCTAGATAATAAAGGAAGTATAGGAAAAATATGATTCTTTTCCTAAAATAAATCCTTTTTAACTCTATTTTCTTACAAATTTGGTCTTGAAGTTAACAATAAAGATTTACCAAGATTCTCTATTATCTATGTGGCTAGTAGGTCATAACACACGAAATAAGATGATATTTCTCTCAAAAGTGAATCCTACTACTCCCGCTAAGATTAAGTGCCAGCACTCTGCAAGACCAATCCAACAGGACCAGATCCTCTAAATTTTGAATCCGCCTCTGATTAGAAGTATACTATTTAATAGTAAATTAGTAATTGCACTTGAGAGAACTCTTCATCTTCGTCTTAGAAAATTACTACAGTGCTACTAGTTTACTACTTTAGTGCATTAATTTGCTGACACACTAGCAAGAGTGGCTCGGCTAATTGGGAAGAGATACAAAAATCAGAAAGAGAGTCAACTTCCCCCTCCCTTCCCACGTCCACACAAACAATTAAGAAAACAGGAAAAGGGTCCAATTATCTCATATTATCAAGTAAAATTTGAATAAAAAAAAATAATTCTACAAATATGTTTCATATATTGTCATAACCACTATCATGTGAAAATGACCATATAACCAAAAGAACATTTATAATGGATCATAATGCCAATTTTTCCTCGATTTCAAGCTAAAATAATAACAATTTAATTTATACGCGTACTGACAGTATAAAATAATTTTTGTTATGGAATAATAGAAAATAAAGTAAAACAAGAGAAATTCAGATGGAGATAATTAATAAACTTTTCTTCATTAACATTCTTAAGTGTTTGGGCCTATTTATAGGCACTTTTGCATGAAAGGATTTGGCCACTTGTCCAAAGTCTTGACACTTGTTTAAAGTCTTGACAATTGTTGAAAAGGCTTTGCCACTTGTTGAAAGTCTTGACATTTGTTGAAAAGGCTTTGCCACTTCTTGAAAGTCTTGACATTTGTTGAAAAGGCTTTACCACTTGTTGAAAGTCTTGACATTTGTTGAAAGGCCTTGCCACTTGTTGAAGTGTAACGACCCGACCGGTTGTTTTGAGCATTTATACTTCGCTCGATAGTTTACGGTTGTAAGTAGCTCCATATGAGGTATTTTAACTTGTGTGAATAGTCGATTTTGATTTTCAGGTTATTCGGGACTGATTTGGAAGAATGATTTTCAACTAAGGAGCGTTAAATTCGAAAGAGTTGACCAAGTTTGACTTTTTAGCATTTGACCTCGGATTGGAATTTTGATGGTTCCGTTAGCTCCGTTGGGTGATTTTGGACTTAGGAGCGCGTCCGGATTGTGATTTGGAGGTTCGTGGTTGAATTTGGCTCGAAATGGCGTTGAAATTTTGAAAAGTTTAACTGGGAGTGGACTTTTTGATATTAGGGTCGGATTTCGATTCCGAAAGTTGGAGCAGGTCCGTAATGTTGAATGTGACTTGTGTGCAAAATTTGAAGTCATTCTGGATTGATTTGCTATATTTCGGCATGAGTTATTGAATTTGAAAGTTCGAAGTTCATAGATTTTGATTTGAGGTGTGATTTCATCATTTTTATGTTGTTATATATTTTTTGAGGCCTCGAGTAGGTCCGTATTGCGTTATGGAACTTGTTGGTATATTCGGACGGGGTCCCGAGTGGCTCGGATGAGTTTTGGACGAGGTTCAAATCATTTTTACTTCATGTTGCATTGCTGAAGGCTGCTGGTTCTGGTATGATCGCACCCGCGGCTGGTTTGCGCAGGTGCGATGGCCGCAGAAGCAACAAAGGCGTCGCAGATGCGAGATGAGAGCTAGATGAGAAGGCTCGCAGAAGCGGAGAATAGGGCGCTGGTGCGGATGCGCAAGTGCGTCGAGTGGAAGCGCAGGTGCGAGTGTCTTCGCAGATGCGGCGTTTGATACCGTAGGTGTGGGGATTGCTGGGCAAGGCCATTTTTCGCATATGTGATATTTTTTTCGCAAAAGCGGTGGTCGCATATGCGATGAATTGTCCACAAATGCAGAATCGCTGGGCAGAAGTTATATTAATGAGGGTTTTGGTTCTTTCTTCATTTTGGGAGCTTTGGAGCTCGGATTGAGGCGATTCTTGAGGCAAGTTTCACCATGTGAACTGGGGTAAGTGTTCTCTACTCATTTTTGATTTTATATCATGAATCTATCTTCGATTTTAGCGTTTGGTTGATGAATTTTAAAGAGGAATTTGGGGGTTTTGGCCTAAAATTTCATAATGTAAAGTATTTGAGTGAAACTAGTATGGTTGGACTCATAATTGAATGGATTATTGAATTTTGTAAATTTTATCGGGTTCTGAGATACGGGCCTGGGTTGGGCTTTTTGCCAGTTTTGGGCTTTTGACTCAAGATTTGATCTTTTTTATCGGGATTGGTTCCTTTAGCATTATTTTATGTACTTGAGTTGTTTTTGTTTAGTTTCGGGTCGTTCGGAGGTCGGAACGCACGGGATGGCATCTTTGGAGCACCGTTTGGCTTGCTCAGTATTAGTATTGGCTTGTTCGAGGTAAGTTACTCTTCTAATCTTGGAGCTGAGGGTATGAAACCCCGAAATACATGTTATGTGATTTGTGTTGAGGTGACGCTCATGCTAGGTGAAGGGCGTGTGGGCATGCACCATGTAAATTGGGACTCTGTTGTTTCCATGGCACTGTATAGTGGTCCTACTTTGTTAATGTCCGTGTTTTCACCATGTGATAAAGTAATTGAGCTGTCAATCATGCTAGATATCATGTTTAGGCTTTATGCCGATACTGTTGGGACCCATAATGGTCGTTTCTTGCTGTCATCTTACTGATTTCATTGTTATTTCGTACTCAGTCATATTCATGCATTCATATCATATCTCAGTCTTCGTTATTATTTATTGATACATCATATCATTATTGTCGGACTAGTTTCATGACATTGTGAGCTCGTGAGTGAGACTGGAGAGATGGATGACTGAGTGAGGCCGATAGCCTGATTATGAGTGACAATTATGGGATTGGGCTGCACGCCGCAGCATGCTATATTGATTTATTCTCGGATCTGGCTTATGATAGCGCTTGGGCTGTAGGAGCCCCTCCGGAGTCTGCACACCCCCAGTGACCGCGGTTGATTATATTGAGCGATGGATCTTCCCTGGACATGGATATTGTCTGAAGTATTTATATACTTGGATATGGATCTTCTCCATGGGGCCGGATTGGCCTTCCTCGGTACTGAGTGACTGATGGTCAGTGATGTATATATTTTGGGATGGATCTTCCCTGGGCCATATGGGCCATATACAGTACCAAGTGGTTGAGCATGATGAGTGAAAAGTATGTGACAGTGAGATTGAGTACTCTGGGAGTGTGAGTATATGATTCATCTCTGAGATATATGGCTTTGGCATGCACACATGACATACAGGCATAAAGATGCATTATTCCTCATGCTGTACGGTATCACATCATTCATGACATTTTACACACATTGATATGTGGGCATAAAGAGGTATTTCACACTTGCTATCTGGAAAGAAAATGAAACATCTTATTTATTGTGGAAAGGATATTTGAAAAAATTGCAGTTTTCAAACTTACTCGTATTTTTGGCATTTTCGGTAAAAGATTTGGGTTTTCACTAAGATACTTGAAAAGCATGACTATTTTCTGGAACTGTGACCGAGCTGGCCATTTTACTTCTGAGATACGTCTTTTATTACTTATATTATGTTGTTATGAACTGTTGTGGAATATTGATATTAGACCCGACCTTGTGTTAGCTCGTCACTACTTTCAACCTAAGGTTAGGTTTGTTACTTACTGAGTACATGGGGTCGGTTGTACTCATACTACACTTCTGCACCTTGCGTGCAAATATTGGCTGTTGATGTTGTTGTGTTCGATGAGAGCTGGATTGGAAGATGTACATGCATCCCGGTTGTAGCTGCTTCTTTTTTGTGGTAGCCTTAGATCTATAAAAATTCTGTTTATGTACTTTTCAAACAGACGATGTATTTATTTCATTTCAGCTTTGTAAATTCTATTCATAGAAGCTCATGATTTATACTACCAGTCCTTGGGAATTGTATTAGATTCAGATAATTTCTTTTGAATAATTGTCTTAGTAATATTATTGGAAATTGGATAGTTCTTAATTGGCTTACCTAGCGGGTTGGGTTAGGTGCCATCACGACTAGTTGGATTTTGTGTTGTGAAAAGGTGGTATCAGAGCTCTTGGTTCATAGGTTCTACAAGTCATGAGCAAGTGTCTAGTAGAGTCTTGCGGATCGGTATGATGACGTCCATACCTATCTTCGAGATGCTACATGACATTTAGGATATACTTCCCATCTTTCTTTCCTTATCCTGCAATATTGATTCAGCTTGAAGCGTAACTCTTTGAATTTCTTCCATGCATTCGTATGCGCATGTGAGCGCTCGGTATCAGCTGTGCATCGACAGCTTGTGTTTCCATGGTTGAGGAGCGAGATGTGATTTTGGCATGCTGATGATGGTCCAGTCTGGAAGACTTGAGGCCGGGTTTTGACTGTAGCTTGAGCACAGAGATTTCGATTATGTGAGCACGTACTTTCGTGACTTATAGGTCCGTTGGTGTCCCTATTAGTGGAATTTGTGATTGGATGACTATGTGGTGAGTAAGATGATACTGCGAGATGTGTTCGGATTTTTCGAATGTGACGAGAAGAGTTTACTTGAGATGTAGCAAGGACTATGGGATGTCTGATTTCTGTCTTGATTTGGCGGATGGTCTCGAGTTATGGGTTTGTTGAGGGATCTCTCATGTTGTTTAGTTTTAGAGTGAAGGAGATTCTCATGTCTTGTTGATGAGTTCAGAATTGAGAAGATTAAGTGATTGTATAGTAGTCGTGAATGTGGAAGGGTGTAGAGAGATGTCAGTTTGAGGCAAAATAGGTAGGTTATCCCCTGCGAGGTGTCCTGAGGTTGTGTGATCCCTAAGATGTTTTGTAGAGAGTTCTCTTTTACCAGTGATGATATATGTTGCAATTTGAGCTTGGATCGCCTGTGGAAGTTGGCCTAACCATCACAAGGATGAACGCGAGATTTGCAGATGATTTGAGGTATTAGATGGCTTGTGTTGCATGAGCGGATGAAGGATTTAATGGAATCTCACTGTGGTATTATGGTAGTAATGGGGTATGGTTATTGTAAGTAGTCAGATGTTTTATTCCATGGCTTTGAGCCAAGTGGGGCAGTCTGCTATCGACGAGTTAATTGCATGGTTATGTGTTGTATTGGTTTCGGTTCGGGGTATACTGGTGAATCAGTCATGACTTGCAGAGGTCGAGATCGAAGATGACTCGGGTAAAGGAATTTCTGGATACAGGTTGTATTACTCTCTATGGGTATATGAGAATCATAAAATAATTGAGTGGTTATTCACGAAGGATGTAGTGTACATGGAGTAGGAATTTGCTCGGTTGCTTAGGAGTATGGGTTACTCTTTACTTCCTTGGGTATTGGTGTGCTAATAGGGCAAAGGTCGTTCGGTCCGTTTGGTCCGCAGAGTGTATGACTCTCGAGAATGGTTCTAATGGATTCAAGATTTATATGTAGCGATTTGGAATTTTCAAGATTTGTATATGGCAGAAACTGAGAGTTACATTGGATGGTGTCGAGACTTGTGGAATTTTTATACCATTGTAGATTATGCATTTAAGCATCAAGAAGGTGAAGGAAACAGTTTTAGGTTCACATAAGGTCTCTTTAGATTGGGTGTCTCGGTTGTGGTGCTTTGGGGTGCTTAAGAGGGAAGTCAGCGGCTTATGGGCCTTAGGGCATTGTAGTTTTATACTAGGGTCTCTTGTGTGGTGAATTTTGGTTTAGGATCGTGGTGTTCCAGCAAGGAGAAGTATCTATTTGAAGGAAATTTGGAAAGGACTTGGAGAAATAGGACAGCGTGGTAGTAGGTTGGATCAGCACAGTAATGGATATAATCGGTTCTTTGGGTACTTATGATGTGGCTAGTCTCCACAGGTGTTTCGTAGCAATGCTCTTGGGTTTTGGCGGCCTGTGTGGTTGGGTTGAGTTAGAAAGATTCGATTCGGATAGCTTGGTTATGTGCAAATGGACTTCGAAGAGTTCTCAATGGTTTTTACCATGGTTCGAGGAGTATATTTCTTACCGGTGTGAGGAATATGTTGCGTATTGGGATTTTCTTTGGGATGAGATCAAATGGAAGGCTTCTGGCTGATCGGTTATGTATTCTACTTGTGAATCAGAATGATTATGAGGTTCTCGTATTTTTTTCATATGATGGCATGATAGATGCAGTGTGTTGTGTAGGATTGATATTTGCAGGTGCCAGGTCACGATTCGATTTTGAAAGGAAGATCCTCAATTCTTAGGCATCATAGACGGTTTCAGATGACTAGATAAATTATATTACTTTTTGGTATTTCTTGAGGAGAGTGTACATTCCAGGAGGCGCACAGTGTTTTGATTTATGGATACTTCATTGGGGTTGTGGCACTCTCCTGGTTGATCGACTTCTGATATTCAAATTTTACCATGTGGCACGGAAGAATTTTAGAAGTATTCCTTGTGGGATGATCGTGTATGAGAGATGTGTTAGACATTCGGGTGGTTGAGTTAGGATCCAATATGGTGATTCGTGTGTCCTATGGAGATAGAGACTGGGAGTTCTCAGGAACTGATTGTTTCATGGTTGCGGACTGTGAAGTCGTGGCCGAAGCTAGCCAGATGATAGTATGTGTTATGATTCAGTCGTTGTGGACCTTCAGAGGGTTATTTATCTATTGGTGGGTGACCAGAGTTGATTTTCGGGCCCTTGGTAGGGCCAACTAGGATGGGTATTCTACTTCAAGTCGGATTGGTTTGGCTCCGTACTGCTATTGTTGAGGGATGTGCCATTCAGTTGTTGTTGAGCTTATTCGTGTTCTAAAATGATCTGTGAGTTACTCTTCTATGCTACGAGGGGTTGCGATTCGTAGGTTATATGCACACACGGTGTGGTTCTATTTGGGCTTTATAGTGGAATTTGAGCGAGATGAGTATTGCGTGATTGTTTGCGCGTTGGGTATGTTCTTTTCGGATTGTAGTATTGTGTTATTTGCTCTTCGGGGTTACGGTAATGCACTTTGGGTACTTGATGTCGAATTTTGTGTGGTTATTGATTTTGAGCATGGTGGCTGAGGTATTTCATATGGACCAGTATTTTGATGGGGTCACGCATTGCAGCGGAGGTATGCTGAGATATGATCCCTCGTGTTAGATTCATGTGTTTTAGTTCTACGGTGTGTGATAGGTTCTTAGCATTGAGTTGTGGTGGTACTTGTTAAGCTTGCGGGACAGTTCTCCCGTCTGAATCAGTTTTCCATGATTTGAGTATATTTGGAAGGTTGCTTATTGGTGCACGGATTGCACGGGTTATGGCGTTAGATTGTATTGATGTGGCATGTCACTAGAGTGGTCGTGTTGGATGAGATGAGATCATTGGACCTAGAATGGATACTATCGGAATCGATTACAACATGTTTGGAAGGATAATATCGAAAGTCGGCTTAGAATTGGCTATAGTTCTTGTCGAATGAGAGGGAATTCAGTGGTTGATCTGATTAATGGTTATGAGTTCTGCGTGTTTCTTTCATCATCGGTAGTGTACAAAGGTTTTAGAACTAGGTTTTGTTTGACATGAGATTTATTACCGATATTGGGTGGTTTGAGCAGCTACTATGATTAGAAATTATTGCTATGAGTATTTGAGTTATGCGGTATATCATGTGATTACATCTTGGATTATGGTTACAGCTTGTTCAGATTTATAAAGTGTGTAGATGCGAGATTCTGACCTTATAGAAATTTCGAATGTTGGAAATTAGATCCTAAAGCTTATGGGCTAAGGTTGGAGTAATGATCTTCAGTTATATTGTGTTGTCAGGCCTGTATGGGATAGGGTAACATGGGATCACCCCCGGGTGTGTGCATGGTAAGGTTACACGATAGTTGATGGCTTTGAGAACAACTCTGGGCACGTTCAAGGATGAACGTATGTTTAAGTGGGGGAGGATGTAACAACCTGACCGGTCGTTTTGAGCATTTGCACTTCTCTCGGTAGTTTACAGGCGTGAGTAGCTCCGTATGAGGTATTTTTACTTGTGTGAATCGTCGGTTTTGATTTTCAGGTTATTCGGGACTGATTTGGAAGAATGATTTTCAACTAGGGAGCTTTAAATTCGAAAGAGTTGACTAAGTTTGACTTTTTAGCATTTGACCTCAAATTGGAATTTTTATGGTTCCGTTAGATTCGTTGGGTGATTTTAGAATTAGGAGCGCGTCCAGATTGTGATTTGGAGATTCGTGGTTAAATTTGGCTCGAAATGGCGAAAGTTAAAATTTTGGAAAGTTTGACCGGAGTGGACTTTTTGATATCGGGGTCGGATTCCGATTCTGGAAGTTGGAGCAGGTCCGTAATGTCGAATGTGACTTGTGTGCAAAATTTAAAGTCATTCTGGATTGATTTGCTATGTTTCGGCATAAGTTATTGAATTTGAAAGTTCGAAGTTCATAGATTTCGATTTGAGGTGAGATTCGTCATTTTTATGTTGTTATATGTGTTTTGAGGCCTCGAGTACGTCCGTATTGCATTATGGAACTTGTTGCTATATTCGAACGGGGTCCCGAGTGGCTCGGATGAGTTTTGGACGAGGTTTGGATCATTTTCACTTCATGTTGCATTGCTGAAGGCTGCTGGTTCTGGTATGATCGCACCCGCGGTTAGTTTGCGTAGGTGTGATGGCCGCAGAAGAGACAAAGGTGTCACCGATGTAAGATGAGAGCTAGATGAGGAGGCCAGCAGAAGCGGAGAATAGGGTGCAGGTGCGGATGCGCAGGTGCGTTGAGTGGAAGCGTAGGTGCGAGTGTCTTCGCAGATGCGAAGTTTGATACCGCAGGTGCGGGGGTTGCTGGGCAAGGCCATTTTTCGTAGATGCGATGTTTTTTCCGCAAAAGCGGTGGTCGCAGATGCGACGAATTGTCCGTAAATGCGGAATCGCTGGGCAGAAGCTATATTATCGAGGGTATTGGTTCTTTCTTCATTTTGGGAGCTATGGAGCTCGGATTGAAGCGATGCTTTAGGCAATTTTCACCATGTGAACTAGGGTAAGTGTTCTCTACTCATTTTTAATTTTATATCATGAATCTATCTTCGATTTTAGCGTTTGGTTGATGAATTTGTAACGAGGAAATTGGGGGATTTGGCCTAAAGTTTCATAATGTAAATTTTTAAGTTTTGAACATCGAATTGGAGTCAGATTTGAGTGAAACTAGTATGGTTGGACTCGTAATTGAATGGGTTGTTGGATTTTGTAAATTTTGTAGGGTTCCGATGTGCGGGCCTGAGTTGGACTTTTGGCCGATTTTGGGCTTTTGACTCAAGATTTGATCTTTTTCGATCGGGATTGGTTCCTTTAGCATTGTTTGATGTACTTGAGTTGTTTTGGGTTAGTGCCGGGCCGTTCGGAGGTCGGAACGCGCGGAAAGGCATCTTTGGAGCACTGCTTGGCTTGCTCGGTATTGGTATTGGCTTGTTCGAAGTAAGTAACTCTTTTAATCTTGGAGCTGAGGGTATGAAACCCCGAAATACGTATTATGTGATTTGTGTTGAGGTGACACACATGCTAGGTGACGGGCGTGTGGGCGAGCACCATGTGAATTAGGACTCTATTATTTCCATGGCACTGTATAGTGGTCCTACTTTGTTGATGTCCGTGTTTTCATCATGTGATAAAGTAATTGAGCTGTCAATCATGCTATATATCATGTTTAGGATTTATGTTGATACCGTTGAGACCCACAGTGGTCATTTCTTGTTGTCATCTCACTGATTTCATTGATATTTCGTACTCATTCATATTCATGCATTCATATCATATCTCAGTCTCAGTTGTTATTTATTGATACATCATATCATTGTTGTCGGGCTAGTTTCATGACATTTTTAGCCCATGAGTGAGACTGGAGAGATGGATGACTGAGTGGGGTCGAGAGCCTGATTATGAGTGACAGTTATGGGATTGGGCTGAACGCCGCAGCATGCTATATTGATTTATACCTGGATCTGGCTTATGATAGCGCTTGGGCTGTAGGAGCCCCTCCGGAGTCTACACACCCCCAGTGACCGCAGTTAATTATATTGAGCGATGGATCTTCCCTGGACATGGATCTTATCCGAAGCATTTATATACCTGGAGATGGATCTTCTCCATGGGGCCGGATTGGCCTTCCTCGGTACTGAGTGACTGATGGTCAGTGATGGATCTTCCCTGGGCCGTATGGGCCATATACAGTACTGAGTGGTTGAGTACGATGAGTGAAAAGTGTGAGACAGTGAGATTGAGTACTCTGAGAGTGTGAGTACATGATTCATCTCTGAGATATATAGCTTTGGCATGCACACATGACATACATGCATAGAGATGCATTTTTCCTCATGTTGTACGGTATCACGTCATTCATGACTTTTTACACATATTGATATGTGGGCATAGAGAGGTATTTCATACTTGCTATCTGGAAAGAAAATGAAACATCTTATTTATTGTGGAAAGGATATTTGGAAAAAAATTACAGTTTTCAAACTTACTCGTATTTTTGGCATTTTCGGTAAAAGATTTGGGTTTTCACTAAGATACTTGAAAATCATGACTATTTTCTGGAACTGTGAACGAGCTGAGCAATTTACTTCTGAGATACATCTTTTATTACTTGTATTATGCTGTTATGAACTGTTGTGGGATATTGGTATTGGACCCGACCTTGTGTTAGCTCGTCACTACTTTCAACCTAAGGTTAGGTTTGTTACTTACTGAGTCCATGGGGTCGGTTGTACTGATACTACACTTCTGCACCTTGCGTGCAGATGTTGGCTGCTGATATTGCTATGTTCGATGGGAGCTGGATTGAAAGATGTACATGCGTCCCGGTTGTAGCTGCCTCTTGTTCGTGGTAGCCTTAGATCTATAAAAATTTTGTTTATGTACTTTTCAAACCGATGTTGTATTTATTTCATTTCAGCTTTGTAAATTCTATTCTTAGAAACTCATGATTTATACTACCAGTCCTTGGAAAATGTATAAGATTCAGATAATTTCTTTTGAATAATTGTCTTATTAATATTATTGGAAATTGGATAATTGTTAATTGGCTTACCTAGCGGGTTGGGTTAGGTGCCATCGCGATTAGTTGGATTTTGGATCGTGACGTGAAGGTCTTGAAATTTGTTGAAAGGCCTTGCCACTTGTTGAAGGCCATGTTACTTGGCCATAATTTGGTCCTAAGTAATGTCATAATACATGGACATTCACTCTTAATATCATTTATAACACTCCCGCTTGAATCTCCATTAGTAGATAATGTGCCTCGTTAAAACCTTACTAGGAAAAACCTAGTGGAAACAAATTCTAGTGAAGAAAAAAGAATACACATGTTTAATAATACGCCTTTTGGTTGCCTCATTAAAAATCCTGCAAGAAAAACCTAGTGGGACAAAATTTTGTAAGGGAAAAAGAGTACAACACGTATGAACTCCCCCTGATGAGAGTATCAATTCACATCTTTGAGCCTTCACGTCCCAAACTTGTACACTAGTTTTTAAAGGTTGACGTTGGTAGAGATTTGGTGAACAAATCAACCATAGTATCACTTGAACGAATCTGTTGCACATTGATATCACCATTCTTTTAAAGATCATGTATGAAAAATAACTTTAGTGAAATGTTCTTTGTCATATCTCCTTTTATGAATTCTCCTTTTAATTGGGCTATGCATGTTGCATTATCTTCATACGAAATCATGAATAATTTATCACACTTCAAACCACATTTTTCACGAATAAGATGTATTATAGACCTCAACCACACATATTCTCGACTTGCTTCATGAATATCAATTATCTCTGCATGATCAGATGAAGTAGCCATGATTGATTGCTTAGTCGATCGCCAAGATATGGCAGTGCCTCAACATGTAAACACATAGCATGTTTAAGATCGAACCTTGTATGGGTCAGATAAATACCCAGCATCAGCATAACCAACAAGGTTGGGACTGCAACCATTGCCATAAAACAAGCCTATATTGGTAGTCCCTTTAGATACCGCAATATGTGTTTGATTCCATTCTAATGTCTCCTTGTAGGAGCAGAGCTATATCTTGCTAAGACATTAACTAAAAAAGTTATATCAGGCCCTGTAGTGTTAGCAAGATACATTAGTGCACCAATTACACTAAGATATGGTACTTCAGGACCTATAAGCTCTTCACTCTTTTTTTTAGGTCGGAACGGGTCCTTATTCACATCAAGTGATTTAACAACCATCAGAGTACTTAATAGATGTGCTCCATCCGTGTAAAATCATTTCAATACCTTTTCTATATAGGTATATTGATGAACAAAAATCCTATCTGCCAAATGTTCAATTTGCAAACCGACATATAATTTTGTCTTTCCGAGATCTTTCATCTTGAATTCCTTCTTTAAATAATCAATTGCCTTTTGGAGTTTTGTAGGAATTCCAATAAGGGTTATGTCATCAACAGATATGGAAAGTATAACAAACACCGATGTTATTTTCTTTATAAAAACACATGGACAAATGTCATCATTTATATAACCTTCTTTTAATAAATACTCACTAAGGCGGTTATACCACATTCTTTCTGGTTGCTTCGGACCATATAAAGATCTTTGCAATTTTATTGAAAATATTTTTCGGGACTTTGAGTTATGTATGTCAGGCATTTTAAATACATCGGGAATTTTCATGTATATTTCGTTATCAAGTATGCCATAAAGGTAGGCTGTAACCACATCCATTAAATGCATGCCAAGATTTTCACGGACAGCAAAACTAATGAGATAACAAAATATTATTGCATCCATAACATGTGAATATGTCTCTTCATAATCGACACCAGGCCTTTGTGAAAATCCTTATGCAACAAGGCGTGACTTATATCTTTGTACCTCATTTCTCTCATTTCTCTTACGTACAAAGATCTTGTAACGACCCGACCGGTCGTTTTGCTTGCTAGAACCCGTTCCCCTAAATAAGGCTTCTCGTACTTGCTTTTACTGATTTATGACTTGCGGGGATGGTTGATTTGGGATTTGGAAGAGTTTGGGTTGAAGTCGGAACACTTAGTTCCTTAAGGTTGGCTTAAAAGGTCAAGTTTGACTTCGGTCAATATTTTGAGTAAATGACCTCGAAATCAGGATTTGACAGTTCCAATATGTTCGTATGATGATTTCGGACTTAGGCGTATGTTCGGATTGGGTTTTGGATGCCCCGGGATCGTTTTGGCGCCTAATAGTGAAAGTTGGTTCTTGAAGAACTTTGAAGTTCTTTAAATTTTGTTTAGAGCGGATTTTGGTGATATCGAGGCCCAAATGGAATTCTGAAATTGGGAATAGTTCCGTAAAGTCATTTAGATTTGCACACAAAATTTGGTGTCATTCCGAGTAGTATAAGTATGTTTCGGCGCATTGGAAGTAAATTGAAGAACTTGAAGTTCTTAAGTTTAATTCAATTGGTTTTAGGGTGTGATTCTTAGTTTTACTGTCGTTTCTGGCGTTCCGAGAGTTCGAGCGAGTCCGCTTTATGATTCTAAACTTGTTGGTATATTCGGGCGGGACCCCGGGGGCTCCAAGTGTCAATCAGACGAGGGTCGGACCACGTTGGGAGCTTGGAGCAACAACTGAAGCTCCCAGATCTATCATAATCGCACCTACGCTTGGTCAGCCATAGCTTCGGGCTCGCAGGTGCGAGCCACGAGCCACAGAAGCAAGAAATGGAGGGCAGCTCAGAATCTGCAGATGCAGAAGATTGGGCGCACCTGCGTGAGCGCAGGTGCGAGAGATATGGTCGCAGGTCCGGCTAGGCTCATAGAAGCGACCCTTCTTGTCCGAAGATGCGGAGCCTGACCAGATGAGGGAAAAGCGCACCTGCGAGGCATTTTCCGTAGGTGCGGTCCAAAGCACCGCAGGTGCGAAAGTCGCTTGGCAGTGAGGGCTCATTTAACACGGACTTAGGCAATATGTATTATGTTTTCTCTCACTCTTGGGCGATTTGAGAGCTTTGAAGAAGGGGATTTCGACCTAGCTTTGTGAGGTAAGTAATTTCTACTTAACGAGAGTTAAATATATAGTTTATGGGTAGATTACAACATATAAATTAGGAAAAATCATGAGTTTAGGTGAAAACCTAGGTTTTTTATAAAAATGAGGTTTAACCACAAAATTTGTCATGGAATTCAGTAAATATTATATATTCATGTTCCTAAGGTTATGGCTAATAACCTTCTTTAAAAAGTTTCGAAATCCGAGCATGTGGGCCCGGGGGTGAATTTTAGGAATCTTGCAATTTAGGTTGGGTAATCACTTAAATGATGGTATTATGAACTTTTGAGCATAGATTGATTAGTTTATGTAATGTTTGACTAGCTTCGAGTCGTTTGGCGTCAAATTTGGAGGTTCGAGTGCGTTCTTCAATTGGGAAGTAGGCTTTGAGATAAGGTAAGTCGCCTTTCTAACCTTGTAAGAGGGAATTAATCCCATAGGTAAATTAAATAGATGTTTGTACCTAATTGTGGGGGCTACGTACATACGAGGTGATGAGAGTCCGTACATAGCTACTATTATGCTATTGTCCGGGTAGTTTAGGACCCGTATCAGGCTATACTTGGAATGTTTGTGCCTTTACTTGTTAATATAATCACTTAGTCATGATAGAAATTGATAAAATAACTTTATAAGGTTGAATTCTTTTACTTGAAGGTTTGTATGAAATACTTGACTGTAAATGAGAAACTTGTGTTTTCTTGAAAATAATTGTTATTTGTGGATCGGGCCGAGCGCCTCGGTAGTAAATAGATGCATCTATAGTTCGTGTCGTTCGATCCTCCGGCGGTGCACAACTTAAATATTTTGTTAAATCGGGCCGTACGACCTCGGCATAATTGTGCATGCTAATTATTTGGAAATTCTCCATGATTTATTATGCTTAAATGTCTTGAAATGAAAGCTACTAAATAATATTACTGAAATTTATGTTATAATTATGAAAGAAGGACTTATCTCTTCCTGTTGTTGAACTGACAGTATCATTCATGATATCCATGCTTAGCATAGTTTTTTAATTATATTATTATTGGCCTAGTAAGTGTCAAGTCGACCCCTCGTCACTACTTCTTCGAGGTTAGGCGGGATACTTAATGGTTACATATTATTTATGTACTCATACTACACTTCTCTACTTAATTGTACAGGATCTGAGGCTGGTGCATCTAGTTACCCGCCCCGCGCGCATACCTAATCTTGGACCGAGACTTCACGGTGAGCTGCCCCTTCTGAGCCGTTCAGCAGTCTGCCGGAGTTTCTCTTTTGTTTTTATCTGTCTATTCTTTTTTAGACAGTAGGATATTCATCTTTTGTATATTCTACTAGTTGCCCACATACTTGTGACACCAGATCTTGGAACGTATTAGTAGACTTTGACTTTTGGGTTGTAATTCAATAGTTATAACTGGTTTTAAATGTTTTCATTTATTTGTCTTAAAAATCCTTTATTTATCAAATGTTTTAAATTTAAGTAAAGCTAAATGTTGAAATTTCTTAATAAACAAAAAAAAAGGGAAATCACTAAGTTTTTCACTGTTGGCTTGTCCAGCAACGGTGTTGGACGCCATCACGGCCTGGCATGGAGTTGGATGGTATCAGAGCTCTAGGTTTACGTAGGTATTACAAGTTATGGGTAGGGCTAATAGAGTCTTGCGGATCAGTGCGGAGACGTTTGTACTTATCTTAGAGAGGCTATAGGATGTTAGGATACTACTATTTATTCATCTCCTATCGTGCAATTGATGGTACACTATGTTTCTTTCTTCTATTCTCTCACAGATGGTGAGGACGCGTACGACAGACATTCCAGACCTGGGAGGAGCTGCTCCCCCCATTGCTAGAGGCCGAGGCAGAGGCCGGGGGAGGGCACCGGCCAGAGGTAGGGGATGGGGGCGTCCCAGCTACCCCAGTAGCACCACCAGCCGATCCAGTGGAGGATCCCATTATTAAGAAGCAGGGTGAGGTACCTGCCGCAGAGCCAGCCACGGTAGATTTCATGACAGTACCGGGCTTTCAGGAGGTCATGGGCCGTATGATGCGGTCATGGACACCATGACTCAGGTTGGTTTATTTCTAATAGACCCAGCCACATGTCAGGGAGGAGGGGGAGAACAGACCTCTACTGCTCAGGCTCCCGGGCATGCAACTGCGGTATATCAGACTCTGGGTGCACTACCCGTGACGGAGCCCAGCCAGTTGCGGTGGCTGCACCTGAGCCTAGACCGACTACGGATGGCGATCTGCAGAAGTTATTGGACAGATAGACTAGGTTACACCCTCCTGTCTTCGGAGGCGAGCGTCATAAGGATGCCAAGAATTTCATTGATAGGTGTAGGGATAGACTGCACAACATGAGGATACTAGAGTTTCATGGGGTTGACTTCACTACTTTCTAACTGGAGGGCAGGGCCCGTAGGTGGTGGCAGTCTTATCTTCTTGGCAGACCAGCGGGTTCTCCTCCTATGACTTGGAGCCAGTTCACACAGCTTTTCCTGGATAAGTATATTCCACCCTCCGAGAGGGAAGAGTTACGGTATCAGTTTGAGCAGCTTGAGCAGGGACAAATGTCAGTGACCGACTATGAGGCGAGGTTTTCTGAGTTGTCTCGCCATGCACTTATGATATTTCCTACGGACGCTGAGAGAGTGCGGAGGTTTGTTGCGGGGCTACACTCCGGTATTAGGGCCAATATGGCCCGAGAGGTTGAGATAGGGACTTCTTATCAGCTGGTAGTAGAGATTGCTCGGAGGATTGAGGGTTACCATCAGAGAGGGAGAGAGCAGATGCAGCATGACAAGAGGGCCCGTTTCTCTGGTGAGTTTAGAGGTGCCCCGGCTAGGGGCACAGGACAGTTTGGGAGGGGTCAGCCTAGCAGGCCCCCATATTCATCACCACCACCTCCTCGAGGTGCTCCAGCGTGCCCCTATTTTTGTGCCACACCAGAGAGTTCTTACCGCTCACCAGCCCTCTAGGGTTCTTCCAGTGGGTACTCAGGTCACTAGGGTTCTTCCAGCTCCTATCTTAGTGCTATGTCGGAGAGTTCATACCGCCCGCCGGCTATTCAGGATTCTTCGAGTGGGTCTATAGGCCATGAGGATGAGACATCAGGGCAGCAGATCGCCGCACCGAGGGGCTGTTTTGAGTGAGGAGATCTCAGTCACATGAGGAGATTCTGCCCAGGCTTCGAGGCAAGGCAGTGCAGCAGGGTCAGCAGCCTATGATTACAGCGCCGGCTGTCCGGCCACCCAAAGGCAGAGGGTAGGCAGGTAGGGGCTGTCCTAGAGGTGGAGGTCAGCCAGCTATTGTTCAGCCAGGCAGAGCCCAGCCGGCCGGTGCTCCAGCAATATTCTATGCTTTTCCGGCCAGACTAGATGTAGTGGCCTCAGATGTCGTGATCACTGGTATTATTTCTATATGCAGTAGGGATGCTTTGGTATTATTTGATCCAGGGTCTACCTATTCATATGTCTCATCTCTGTTTGCTCACTTCCTGGTTATTTCTCGTGAGTCCTTGGGTACTCCTGTTTATGTGTCCACTCCTGTAGGTGATTTTGTGATTGTGGATCGGATCTACTGGTCCTGTGTGGTTATATTCTGTGGTTATGAGACTAGAGCGGGCCTTCTGTTACTTGATATGATCGACTTTGAGGTCATCCTGGGCATGGACTAGTTATACCCATATCACGCCATCCTTGATTGTCATGCCAAGACTGTTACTTTAGCAATGCCAGAGTTGCCGAGATTGGAGTGGAAGGGTTCCTCCGTTAGTATAGCTAGTAGGTCATCTCTTTTCTGAAGGCTCGACATATGGTCGAGAATGGTCGTTTGGCTTATCTAGCTTATGTTCGGGACACCACCGCAGAGTCTCCAACGATTGATTCAGTGCCAATAGTCCGGGAGTTCGCCGATGTGTTTCCTTCTGACCTTCCAGGCATGCCGCTAGAACGTCATATTGATTTCTGTATTGATTTGGCTCCAGGCACCCAACCTATATCTGTCCCACGTACCATATAGCTCCGAACGAATTGAAGGAGTTGAAGGAGTAGCTTGAGGAGTTGTTAGCAAAGGGGTTTGTGAGACCAAGTGTATCACCTTGAGGTGCACCAGTGTTATTTGTGAAGAAGAAAGATGGGACTATGCGGATGTGCATTGATTACCGCCAGTTAAACAAGGTTACCATCAAGAAAAAGTACCCATTGTCGCGTATCGATGATTTGTTTGACCGGTTGCAGGGTGCTATGGTATTTTCTAAGATCGACTTAAGATCAGGGTACCATCAGTTGAAGATTCGGGACTCAGATGTTCCTAAGACTGCCTTCCGTACCAGATATGGTCATTATGAGTTTCTAGTGATGTCCTTGGGCTTGACTAATGCCCCAACGGCGTTTATGGATTTGATGAACTGGGTGTTCAGGCCTTATATTGATTCCTTCATTATTGCCTTCATTGATGACATCTTGATTTACTCACGTAGCCTGGGGGAGCACGAGCAGCACTTGAGAGTGGTACGTCAGACATTGAGAGAACGGGAGCTATATGCTAAGTTCTCTAAATGTGAGTTTTGGCTTAAAGTCTGTGGCATTCTTGGGGCATGTTGTATCAGGAGAGGGTATTAAAGTGGATCCCAAGAAGATTGAGGCAGTACAGAGTTGGTATCGTCCTACTTCGGCGACTGAGATCGGGGGTTTCTTGGGGTTAGCAGGCTATTATCGCCGGTTTGTGGAGGGCTTTTCATCCATTGCAGCACCTTTGACTAGATTGACCCAGAAGGGTGCTCCGTTCCATTGGTCCGAGGATTGTGAGGCAAGCTTCCAGAAGCTCAAGATAGCTTTGACTACAGCACCGGTTCTAGTATTGCCTTCTGGCTCGGTTGCGATGCTTCACGCATTGTCTTGGGTTGTGTATTGATGCAGGAGGGGCGAGTTATTATATATGCTTCGTTTCAGCTGAAGATTCATGAGAAGCATTATCATGTGCATGATTTGGAGTTAGCCGCGATTGTTCATGCTCTTAAGATATGGAGGAATTATCTGTATGGGATGTCATGTGAGGTTTATATTGATCATCGCAGCTTACAACATTTGTTCAAGCAAAGGGATCTCAATTTGAGGCAGTGTAGATGGCTCGAGTTACTGAAGGATTATGACATCACCATTCTTTATCATCAGGGCAAGGCAAATGTGGTCGCGGATACCTTAAGTATGAAGGCAGAGAGTATGGGTAGCTTGGCATTTATTTTAGCGGAGGAGAGGCCACTAGCTTTGGACATTCAGTCCTTGGCTAACCGTCTTGTGAGGTTGGATATTTCAGCGCCCAGCCGATTTCTTGCATGTGTTGTTGCTCGGTCTTCATTATTGGGGAAGATCAAGGCCCGACAGTTTGATGATCCGCATTTGGCAGTTCTCAGAGAGACAATGCTACATGGTGGTGCCAAGGAGATTTTTATTGGCGAGGATGGTGTTCTGCGACTCTAGGGTCGCCTATGTGTTCCTAATATCGATGGCTTGAGGGAGAGGATTCTAGAAGAGGCACACAGTTCTCGGTATTCCATTCATCTAGGTGCTACGAAGATGTATCATGACCTGAGACAGCATTATTGGTGGCGGCGGATGAAAAAAGACATAGTTGAGTATGTGGCTAGGTGCTTAAATTACCAGCAGGTTAAGTATGAGCACCAGAGGCCATGTGGCCAACTTCAGCAGATGACTATACCTGAGTGGAAATGGGAGCGCATTACTATGGACTTTGTAGTTGGATTGCCGCGGACCTTGCGGAAGTTTGATGCAGTTTGGGTCATTGTCGACAGATTGACCAAGTCGGCACACTTCATTCCGGTTGCGACTACCTATACTTCAGAGAGGTCAGCCTAGATTTATATTTGGGAGATAGTTCGGTTGCATGGTGTGCCTGTTTCCATCATATCAGATAGAGGACCTCAGTTCACTTCGCATTTCTGGAGAGCCGTACAGAGCGAGTTGGGGATCCGTGTAGAGATCAGCACAGTGTTTCATCCACAGACCGACGGGCAGTCAGAGCGGATAGTTCAGATATTGGAGGACATGCTGAGAGCATGTGTGATTGACTTTGGAGGACAGTGGGACCAGTTCTTGCCTTTGGCCGAGTTTGCTTACAATAACAGTTATCAGTACAGCATAGAGATGGATCCATTTGAGGCTTTATATGGTCGGCGATGTCGTTCTACCATCCGGTGGTTTGAGCCTGGCGAAGCTAAACTATATGGTACTGATTTGTTAAAGGATGACTTGAAAAAGGTAAAGTTGATCCAGGAGCGACTTCACACAGCATAGTCCAGACAGAAGTGCTACGCGGATCAGAAGGCACGTGATGTATCATTTATGGTCGGCGAGAAGGTTCTCTTGAAAGTCTCGCCGATGAAGGGTATTATGAGATTCGGAAAGAAGGGCAAGTTGAGCCCAAGGTTTATAGGCCCATGTGAGGAGTTGAGGCGAGTTGGGAAGGTTTCTTATGAGCTTGCTTTACCTCCCAGCCTATCAGGGGTTCGTCTAGTCTTTCATGTGTCTATGCTCCGGAGGTATCATGCTGACCTGTCACATGTGTTGGACTTCAGTACTATTCAACTTGACGAGAGCTTGGGTTTTGAGGAGGAGCCAGTTGCCATTGTTGCTAGACAGGACCGCAAGTTGAGATCCTAGAGGATTTCCGCAGTAAAGGTTCAGTGGAGGGGCCAACCAGTCGAGGAGGCGACCTGGGAGTCCGAGGAGGACATGCAGAGAAGATATCCACACTTATTCATCACATCAGGTATGAATCTAAACCCGTTCGAGGACGAACGTTTGTTTAAGAGGTAGAGAATGTAACGATCCGACCGGTCGTTTTGCTTGCTAGAACCCCGTTCCCCTAAATAAGGCTTCCCGTACTTGCTTTTACTAATTTATGACTTGCGGGGATGGTTGGTTCGGGATTTGGAAGAGTTTGGGTTGAAATCGGAACACTTAGTTCCTTAAGGTTGGCTTAAAAGGTCAAGTTTGGCTTCGGTCAACATTTTGAGTAAACGACCTCGAAATCGAGATTTGACGGTTCCAATAGGTTCGTATGATGATTTCGGACTTGGTTGTATGTTCGTATTGGGTTTTGGATGACCCGGGAGCGTTTTGGCGCCTAATAGTGAAAGTTGGTTCTTGAAGAACTTTGAAGTTCTTTAAATTTAGTTTAGAGCGGGTTTTGGTGATATCGAGGTCCAACTGGAATTCCGAGACCGGGAATAGTTCCGTAATATCATTTAAGACTTGCACGCAAAATTTGGTGTCATTTCGAGTAGTATAAGTACGTTTCAGTACATTGGAAATAAATTAAAGAACTTGAAGTTCTTAAGTTTGATTCAATTGGTTTTAGGGTGTGATTCTTAGTTTTAATGTCATTTCGGGCGTTCCGAGAGTTCGAGTGAGTCCACTTTATGATTCTAAACTTGTTGGTATATTCGGACGGGGCCCCGGGGGGCCCGAGTGTCAATCGGACGACGCTCAGATTAAGTTGGGAGCTTGGAGCAACAGCTGAAGCTCCCAGATATGTCATAATCGCACCTGCACTTGGTCAGCCGCAGGTGCGGGCTCGCAGGTGTGAGCCACGAGCCGCAGATGCGGGAAATGGAGGGCAGCAAATGTGGAAGATTGGGCGCACCTGCGTGAGCGCAGGTGCGAGAGATATGGTCACAGGTGCGGCTAGGCTCGTAGAAGCGGCCCTTCTTGTCCGCAGATGCGGAGCCTAACCAGATGAGGGAAAAGCGCACCTACGAGGCATTTGTTGTAGGTGCAGGACCGCAGGTGCGGCCCAAAGCACCGCAGGTGCAAAAGTCGCTGGGCAGTGAGGGCTCATTTAACAAGGACTTAGGCCATTTTTATCACATTTTCTCTCGCTCTTGGACGATTTGAGAGCTTTGAAGGAGGGGATTTTGACCTAGCTTTGTGAGGTAAGTAATTTCTACTTAATGTGAGTTAAATACATAGTTTATGGGTAGATTATAATATGTAAATTAGGGAAAATCATGGGTTTAGGTGAAAACCTAGGTTTTTGATAAAAATGAGATTTAATCACGAAATGTGTTATGGAATTAAGTAAAAATCATATATTCATGTTCCTAAGGTTATGGGTAACATCCTTCTTTAAACAATTTCGGAATCCGAGCATGGGGGCCCGGGGGTAAATTTTAGGAATCTTGCAATTTAGGTTGGGTAATCACTTAAATGGTGGAATTATGAACTTTTGAGTATAGATTGATTAGTTTATGCAATGTTTGACTAGCTTCGAGCCATTTGGCATCAAATTTGGAGGTTTGAGCGCGTTCTTGAATTGGGAAGTAGGCTTTGAGACGAGGTAAGTCTCTTTTCTAACCTTGTAAGAGGGAATTAACCCCATAGGTGAATTAAATAAATGTTTGTACCTAATTGTGGGGGCTACGTACGTACGAGGTTACGAGAGTCCGTACGTAGCTACTATTATGCTATTGTCCGGGTAGTTTAGGACCCGTATTATGCTATACTTGGAATGTTTGTTCCCTTACTTATTAATATAATCACTTAGTCATGATAGAAATTGATAAAAGAACTTTATAAGGTTGAATTCACTTACTTGAAGGTTTGTATGAAATACTTGAATGTAAATGAGAAACTTGTGATTTCTTGAAAATAATTATTATTTGTGGATCGAGCCGAGCGCCTCGGTAGTAAATAGATGCATCTATGGTTCGCGCCGTTCGACCCTCCGACAGTGCACAGTTTAAATATTTTGTTGGATCAGGCCGTGCGACCTCGACATAATTGCGCATGCTAATTATTTGGAAATTCTTCATGATTTATTCTTCTTAAATGCCTTGAAATGAAAGCTGCTAAATAGTATTACTGAAATTTATGTTATAATTATGAAATAAGGACTTATCTCTTCGTGTTGTTGAACTGACAGTATCATTCATGGTATCCATGCTTAGCATAGTACTTTAATTATATTATTATTGGCCTAGTAAGTCAAGTTGACCCCTCGTCACTACTTCTTCCAGGTTAGGCGGGATACTTACTGGGTATATATTGTTTATGCACTCATACTACACTTCTGTACTTAATTGTACAAGATCTGAGGCTGGTGCATCTAGTTACCCACCCGACGCGCGTACCTGATCTTGGACCGAGACTTCACGGTGAGCTGCCCCTTCTGAGCCGTTTAGCAGCCTGCCGGAGTTTCTCTTTTGTTTTTATCTGTCTATTCTGTTTCAGACAGTAGGATAGTAATCTTTTGTATATTCTACTAGTTGTCCACACACTTGTGACACCAGATCTTGGCACGTATTAGTAGACTTTGATTTTTGGGTTGTAATTCAATAGTTATAACTGCTTTTAAATGTTTTCGTTGTTTTCCTTAAAAATCCTTTATTTATCAAATGTTTTAAATATAAGTAAAGCTAAATGTTGGAATTTCTTAAAAAACAAAAAAAAAAGGGAAATCACTAAGTTGTTCACTGTTGGCTTGTCCAGCAACGGTGATGGACGCCATCACGGCCTGGCATGGAGTTGGGTCGTGACATATCCATTTATAGCCAACAGGCTTAACACCATTAGGTGTTTGGACTATTGGCCCAAAAACTTCACATTTCACAAGTGAATCCAACTCAGATTGGATTGCTTCTTGCCATTTTGGCCAATCACGTCTTTGTCGACATTCTCCAATAGATTGAGGTTCAAGATCCTCATTATCTTGCATAATGATAGATGCAACATTGTATTCAAAGACATAATCCACCACTATATTCAATCGATTCAAATCTGTCTAAATATCGATTGGATTTATTAATAATTCCTTATTTTCTTGAGTCTCGGGCTCATTGATTTCCTCATGAATCTCAGGATTGGTTAAATCATGGGTTTCTTTATGAGACTCATTCGTAGTGTCACCTTGATCACTTATTTTTCTTTTTCTAGGATTTTGATCTTTAGAACTCAGTGATCTGCCACGCTTTAGGCATGCTTTTGACTCATTAGCTATGACACTAGAAGATTATCCAATAGGTATATTAATACAGATTGGAACATTCACTGCAGGGATATATGATTTCGTTATCCTTTTCATATCCGTAAATTCATCTAGCATTTGATTTGCTATTTTCTGCAAATGGATAATCTTTTGCACCCTTTTTCACAAATAAAGGCACGTGGATCAAGATGAGACAATGATGGATTTTTTCACAAACTTTATCGTTTGGTTTCACCATTTACTCCCCCTAATTTTGGGAAAATATCTCATCGAATCGACAAACTGAAAATCGAGCAGTGAACAAATCGCCCGTTAATGTTTTGAGATAGCGAATAATAGATGGCGATTCAAACCCAACATATATTCCTAACCTTCTTTGAGGACCCATCCTGGTGCGATATGGCTGTGCTATAGGCACATATACTGCGCACCCAAAAAATTTTAAATGGGATATATTAGGTTCATGTCCCAAAACTAATTACACCGGAGAATATTTATGATAATTTGTCAGTTAGAGACGAACTAACATTGCTGCATGCAAAATGGCATGACCCCAAACAGAAGTGGGTAACTTCATTTTCATGAGTAACGGTCTTGCTATCAATTATAGACGTTTAATGAAAGACTCTGCAAGGCTATTTTGAGTGTGAACATGAGCTACAAGATGTTCCACTTTTATCCCAATTGATAAGCAATAATCATTAAATACTTAGGATAAAAACCTGACAGTATTATCAAGTCTAATTGACATAATTGGATTATCGGAGAATTGTGCCCGTAATAAAATTATTTGTTCCTTTAATTTTGCAAATGCCAGGTTGCAAGATGACAATAGGAACACATGAGACCATCTAGAAGATGCATCTATTAAGACCATAAAATATTTAAACGACCCACTAGATGGGTGAATAGGTCCACAAATGTCCCCTAGAATACGTTCCAAAAACACAGGGGACTCAATCCCAACCTTTGTTGGTGATGGTCTAATAATTAACTTGTATTGATAACAAGAAGTGCAAGAAAATTCATTATTTAAAAGAATCTTTAAATTCTTTAATGGATGACCATTTGAGTTCTCTATAATACGTCTCATCATAATTGATCCAGGATATCCCAATTGATCATGCCAAAGTACAAAAGTATTGGGATCAGTAACCTTTTAATTTACCATAGAATGTGCCTCAATTTAACTAATATTTGTCCAATACATGCCACAATTTTCAAATTAAACCAAGAGGGTTTTCTAAATTTTCCAACTTAATTCACCCGTTAAATGCTAAAAACAACCATAGATTCGGGTAATTTAACCAATTTTGAGTTAAGAACACTTACTCATTGTTTTCTATGAAAATCTCCCAAAACTCGCCTTTATCCGAGCTCCAAATCGGTAAAAATGGATTCAGAACTTAAACTCTCTGCCCAGTCATTTGCTCTACGCGATCGCAGACAACCACACACGATCGCGAAGCACAAATTTCCACTACCCAGATTTAACCCTACGCGATCGCAGACTGATCCACGCGATCGCGAAGCTCACTCTCACAGGCCTACGTGATCGCGGACTCGTCCATGCGATGGAGAAGCACAAATCGCGTGACCTCTACTTCTGCTCCACTTACTCTACGCGAACGCAACCTTCTTCACGCGTTCGCGAATAACAAACTCGCAGAGCTACACGATTGCGGCCATCTTCAAGCGATCGTGAAGAACAAAATCATCACTGCCTCAAACAAGCATACGCGATCGCGGACATTCTCATGCGATCACATAGAAGGAAACTAGTGAAAGAAAACCAACATTCTTCAGCTGGAATGCCTAGTCCAAAATTGATTCGTAAACCATCTGAAACTCACCCGAGGCCCCCGGGACCTCAACCAAACATACCGTCAAGTCCCATAACATCATATGAACTTAGTCGAACCCTTAAATTACCTCAATCAATGCTAAAACCACGAATCATACCCCAATTCAAGCCTAATAAACTTTGAAATTGCAAGTTTTCACAAACGACGCCGGAACCTATCAAATCAAGTCCGATTGACCTCAAATTTTGCACACAAGTCATAAATGACATAACAGACCTATTAAAATTTTCAGAATTGGATTTTGACCCCAAAATCAAAAAGTAAACCCCCCGGTCAAACTTTCCAAAAATTTGACTTTTGTCATTTTAAGCCTAATTCCACTACGGAACTCCAAATAATCTTTCGGACACGCTCCCAAGTCCAAAATCACCATACGGAGCTATTGGAATCATCAGAATTAAATTCTGAGGTCGTTTACATATAAGTCAATATTCGATCAACTTTTCCAACTTAACTTTTCAATTAAGAGACTAAGTGCCTCATTTCACTCCGAAATCCTTCCGGACCCGAACCAACTAACTCGGTAAGTCATAAAATAACTGTAAAGCATAAATTGAGTAGTAAATATGGGAATGGGGTTATAATACTCTAAATGACCGGCTGGATCGTTACACTATGCAGATGGGGTGGTAGCTGGTGCTGTAATCATTGCTTGAGTACCGAGTGGAGCACGTAGTGCCTGGGTGGTCTGTGGAGGTGCACCCCTCCTGAGTCTAGGTCAATCCCTCATGTCATGACCCAAAATCCGTTAAAGGTCATGATGGCGCCGGACATCACTGTCAGGCAAGCCAACACTAAATAGTTAATTAAATTCTCATTTTAATATTTTTGAAATCGTGAATTTTACTTCAATTTATCTAGTAAAAGATGAATTTACAGAATAAATAACAATGTTTTCTAATTTCAATACTGAACATCCCATAATCATCCCAGAACCCAGTGTCACAAGTGCATGAGCATTTTCTAGGAATTTAAAATAAAATACAATAACTGTCCGGAATACAAATTTGGACAGGAAAGAAAATACAATACTCTGAAAAAGACTCTGCTGGTTGCGGGTCGTACATAAGATGCAGCTTACCTAAGTGCCCGTAATAACCGCGCCCTTGCGCCCACAAGGCCACTAGTCATATATGTACCTACACAAAACGTGCAGCAAGTGTAGTATGAGTACGTAAATCAATGCGTACGTAGTAAGTATCCCGCCTAACCTTGAAGAAGTAGTGACGAGGGGTCGACTCGGACACTTACTATGGGCTATAATCAATATACTAATGATATGATAAATTATGGATTTTTATGAGGCAACGGTAAACACAATAACATGAGACAGGTAAATAATTCTCTTGTTAATAGGGGATTTCCAAATTTATCTTCATCTTTTTACAATTTAAATCTCCGGCCAATGAGGTCATACCAATTATCAATAATTCCCAAAACAATCAATTTAGTCATGCGCAAATCATGTCGAGGCCGTACGGCCCGATCCAATAAATATTTAACTTGTGCACTGCTAGAGGGTCGAATGGTGCGAATCATAGATGCATCTATTTAATCTGCCGAGGCATTCGGCCCACTCCACAAAAGAGAAAATATACATTAAACAACCAAATTCAAGATTTATTAAGGGCAATTATTCCTAAATTGCTAATTCTCATTTAACGGTCAAGTAAATGAAGTTTAACCTTTTTAAAGTTCCTTTACCAAGTTCGATATGATTTAAGCAATTTAAATTAACAAGTAGGATGCAAACATCGCAATTATAACATAATCTAGGTCCTAGACTACCCAGACATAAACATATTAGTAGCTACGCACAGACTCTCGTCATCTTATGTGTAAGTAGCCCCCACGAATAGAAGCACATATTGAATTATTTCACCTATGTGGTTAATTCCCTCTTACAAGATTAGAAAGGAGACTTACCTCGCTCTGAAATTCCATCACCGGCTCCCAATCCCTTCCAATAACTCAAATAGATGCCCAACGCTCCAAAACTAGTCAATAAATGAGCAATCCCATAAATATATACTATAATTCTCATTATAATCCAATTTAAACAAACTCTCAACTCCGCTCGAAAAGTTGATAAAAATCACCCTTGGGCCCACATGCCCGGATTCCGAAACTTTTCGAAGATAAACTTTACCCATACCTCACGAACTCAAATATATAATTTATTCCAAATGTCATGTCCAATTTCGAGGACAAAATCCAAAATACTAATTTCTAGGTTTTTCTTTAAAATCCCAAATTTCCATAACTTTTTAAGTCTAAATCCATATATAATCCAAGTATTTAACTTGAAATAAGTGGCAATCACTTACCTTGACATAGATGATGAATATGGAGCTCCACAATCACTCCAAGACCTGCTCCCATGGAGGAAATGAAGTGAAAATGGCCAAAATTCCGTTTTAAAATAACTCACTGCCCAAAAGTCTCTCTTCGCGTTCGCGACGCTTAAATCGCGTTCACGAAGTCCAGCTAACCCGCCCCTTCGCGTTCGCGTACCCCTCTACGCGTTTGCTTAGGCCAAATGGCCTTAGGCCCAGCTCCCTCCTTTCCTCTTCGCGTTCGCGTCGCCTTGGTCTCGTTCGCGAAGACTTGTCCAGCTCTTGCCTCGCGTTCGCGTCCACTGGCTCGCGTTCGCGAAGGCCACACCCAGCATCCCCATAAATTCCCCTTCGTGAACGCGGGACTTCCTTCGCGTTCGGGAAGAAGGAAACTAGACACCAGCAACAACAATCCAAAACAGCTCCAATTTGGTCCGAAACACACCCGACGCCCCCGGGACCCCGTCCAGTCACACAAACCGGTCCCATAACATAACACGAATCTGATCGAGGCCTCAAATTACATCAAACAACATCGAAATCATGAATCGCACCCCAATTCAAGCTTAATGAACTTTAGAGCTTCAAACTTCTACATTCGATGATGAAACCTATAAAATCACGTCCGATTGACCTCCAATTTTACACACAAGTCACATTCGACATTAGGGACCTATTCCAACTTCCGGAATCGGAATCCAACCCCGATATCAAAAGTCCACTTCTGGTCAAACTTCTCAAAAACCTTCAAATTTCTAACTTTAGCCAAATGACTCCAAAATGACCTACGGACCTCCGAATCCACTTCTGTACGCGCTCCCAATGCCAGAATCACAATACGGAGCTATTCCCAGACTCGGAATCCCAAATGAGCATCGATAACATAAAATTCACTTCAACTCAAATTAAGGAAATTCTTCCAAAATGCTAACTTCCACAATAGGTGCTGAAACGCTCCCGGGGCATCCAAAACCCGATCTGAACATACGTCCAGGTCCAAAATCATCATACGAACCTGCTGGAACCTTCAAATCCTGATTGTGAGGCCGTTTACTCTAAAATCCAATCTTAGTCAATTCTTCCAACTTAACGCTTTCGAAATGAGAATTGTCTTTCCAATTCAACTCTGAACTTCCTGAAATTCAATCCCGACCATGCATACAAGTCATAATACCTGAAGTGAAGCTACATGTGGCCTCAACCCGCCGAACGATGCGCTAGAGCTCAAAATGACCGATCGGGTCGTTACACCTCACCACATGACGAGTGTCCCTACACTCAAAATAAGCTCTCGAAGGATGTGGCTACTGCGACTGGCTCGGTCCTGATCGGCTGGACTGACCAATAAAAGCACCCCATGCAGGAGGTGCACTAGAAAATGGTGGTGCATAATAAGGAGCCTGGGGACTAGGAGTTGCTGGAGCACTGCTGGCGGTTGGAAGTGCTGAATGAAGAGGGCGACCCACATAGCCCCTACCCTGATGAGCTGCTGTTGGGGCACGAGTACCACTCTATCTGTCAGACTCTGGAGACCTCTTGGCTTCCCTCTCCTCCCTCTCCCGAGTCAACATACCCTCTAATCTCCTGGCGATCCCTACCACCTATTGGTATGCGATGTACATCTCTAACTCTCGGGCCATGCTAAATCTTATATTTGCGGTTGAGCCCCTCAATAAATCAACGAACCCGCTCCCGAACAGTAGCAACCAAGGCTAGTGCATGCCTAGCTAAATCACTGTACTGGACCGCATACTCTGACACGGTCATCAAACCCTAGCGCAACTGCTCAGACTCTGTACGCCATGCATCTCTGAAACTCTGGGGGACATACTCCCTCAAGAACATATCTGAGAACTGAGTCTAAGTGAGTGAAGCTTCCTCGGACGGACAACCCATCTCATATGCTTTCCACCACTGATAAGTCTCTCCTCTAAGCTAGAACATAGTAAAACAAACCCCACTAGACTCCGCAACACCCATAGTACGGAGGATACGGTGGCACTCCTCAAGAAAACCCTAGGTATCCTCTGACTCCAAGCCAATGAAAGTAGGAGGGTGGTACTTCTTGTACCTCTTGAGCCTAAGATGCTCTCCCTCATAGACTGCTACCCTAACCTCGGGCTGACTGGAGCTACCGACTGCATCGGTATGACCTCAGGAACCTGGTTAACCTGGACCCGCTGCTTTGGGGTACGTGCGGTGGGAGTCTGTGCTCTTCCCCCGTCCTGAGATGTGGCAGGAGCAAGTGCTATCAATCATGCCTGAGCCAAGGTGTTGAACATGCTCAGAAACTGGGCGTGAGTATCCTGGAGGGCAGGTGCAATAACATGCGTCTTAGGTGCCTGCCCTCTAACTGGAGCTACTAGTGGCTCTTCTGTAGCAGCTCGTGCGGGTGCTCTGGCTGCACCACGTGGACGTTCTCGACCTCTAACCTGGCCCCAGCATCTCGCGGCTCTAGCAGGGGACGCGGGTGTCTGGTCATCTGATCCAGTTGTACGTGTCCTCACCATCTATGAGAGAATAGAAAGACAGAAATTTAGAATCCGAAGTCAAAATCTCACACGATAAGGAATCAAAGAAGTGAAGATTTTCCTAACAGTTCCATAGCCTCCCCAAAATAAGTACAGACCTCTCTGCACCGATTCGCTAGACTCTACTAAACTTGTTTGTGACTCATAACACCTATAAACCTAGTGCTCTGATACTAACTTGTCACGACCCAAATTTCCCTCTATAGGATGTCGTGGCGGCACCCAGTCTCTACGACTAGGTAAGCCTAACAATTATGCGTAATAACTGAATATAAAGGTAAAACTCAACCTCAACATCTGAAATAAATAAGAACTACGATTCACAATAATTCCAACTCCCAAAACCCGCTTGAAAAAAGTCAGAAGCTCTAAAGATAAAATGCTAAGTGTCTCTATACATCTGAGTCTAATGAAAATAAAGAAAGCAACATCATAAAGATAGAGGGGGACTCCGAGGTCTGCGGACACTGGAAGATGTACCTTGAAGTCTCCACGTACGGGCTATCTCACTGGTATCTGGTCTGGTAAGTAGTACCTATATCTGCACAAAAAGATGTGCAGAAGTGTAGTATGAGTACACCACAACGGTACCCAGTAAGTCCCAAGCCTAACCTCGGTAACGTAGTGACGACATCAGGTTAGGGCCCTACTANACTACCGGTTGCATCGGTATGACCTCAGGAATCCGGTAGACCTGGACTCTGAGGTACGAGCGACGGGAGTCTGTGCTCCTCCCCCGGCCTAAGATATGGAAGGAGCAAGTGGTATCAATTCTACCTGAGCCAACATGCTCAGAAACTGGGCAAAAGTCTCTTGGAGGGCTAGTGGAGTAACAGGCGTCTCAGGTGCTTACTCTCCAACTAAAGCTACTGGTGGCTCCTCTGTAGCAGCTTGTGCGGGTGCTCTAGCTGCACCATGTGGACATCCTCAGCCTCTATCCCGGCCCCGACCTCTCGCGGCTCTAGCAGGGGACGCGGGTGTCTGGTCATCTGATCCAGTTGTACGTGTCCTCACCATCTATGAGAGAATAGAAAGACAGAAATTTAGAATCCGAAGTCAAAATCTCACACGATAAGGAATCAAAGAAGTGAAGATTTTCCTAACAGTTCCATAGCCTCCCCAAAATAAGTACAGACCTCTCTGCACCGATTCGCTAGACTCTACTAAACTTGTTTGTGACTCATAACACCTATAAACCTAGTGCTCTGATACTAACTTGTCACGACCCAAATTTCCCTCTATAGGATGTCGTGGCGGCACCCAGTCTCTACGACTAGGTAAGCCTAACAATTATGCGTAATAACTGAATATAAAGGTAAAACTCAACCTCAACATCTGAAATAAATAAGAACTACGATTCACAATAATTCCAACTCCCAAAACCCGCTTGAAAAAAGTCAGAAGCTCTAAAGATAAAATGCTAAGTGTCTCTATACATCTGAGTCTAATGAAAATAAAGAAAGCAACATCATAAAGATAGAGGGGGACTCCGAGGTCTGCGGACACTGGAAGATGTACCTTGAAGTCTCCACGTACGGGCTATCTCACTGGTATCTGGTCTGGTAAGTAGTACCTATATCTGCACAAAAAGATGTGCAGAAGTGTAGTATGAGTACACCACAACGGTACCCAGTAAGTCCCAAGCCTAACCTCGGTAACGTAGTGACGACATCAGGTTAGGGCCCTACTAGAATAAAAGGGAAACAAGGCAGAAGATATAATAATATAATGAAATGACTGAGAATTGAAACAATGAGAAATTACATAAAGGTAACAACACAGAAAATAGAGGTAAACAATAGGGGCGCTCCCGAGGTACCGCCTCGAAGTCCCAAATGTAAATACACAACAGGGGAGCTCCTGAGGTACCACCTCGTAGTCCCAAAAGTAAATATGCAACAGGAGCACTCCCGAGGTACCGCCTCGTATTCCCAAAAGTAAGTACACAACAGGGGAGCTCCTGAAGTACCGTCTCGTAGTCCCAAAAGTAAATATGCAACAGGGGGAGCTCCCGAGGTACCGCCTTGTAGTCCCAAAAGTAAATACATAACTCATAACCTATGAAACAACGAATTTGCAGCAAGGAATCTTTCAGTTAAAGACTGAATACAAAATTAAGGAAGCAGGTAGTTCAACTAAGCATATTGCACAAATTGCAAGTAAGGGTTAAGACACGTAGACATGCGGCATTAGGCTAAACATGATGACTACACATGCTAGAGCAACTCGGTTAAGGAATTAAAAGAAAACTACTCAGCAAGAACCGGATTTTTCAACATTCGTACACAGCCTTCACGTATTGCAAATACCATAACAATACCAAAACCTAAGGGGCGTCCCCCCCCCCCCC